>PVIY010053227.1:0-14798 GCA_004026745.1 Myrmecophaga tridactyla | reverse complement strand
TCACATAGTTGCATATTCATCATCATGATCATTTCCCAGAACATTAGCATCAATTCAGAAAAAGAAATAAAAAGACAACAGAAAAATATAACAAACAGAAAAAAAATTTTACATGCCATACCCCTTACTGATCCCTTTCATTGATCACTAGCATTTCAAACTAAATCTATTTTAACATTTGTTCCCCCTATTATTTATTCCATATGTTCCTCTCATCTGTTGACAAGGTAGATAAAAGCAGCATCAGACACAAGGCTTTCACAATCACACAGTCACATTGGGAAAGCTATATCATTATACAATCATCATCAAGAAACATAGCTACTGGAACACAGCTCTACATTTTCAGGCAGTTCCCAACAGCCTCTCCATTACATCTTGGATAACAGGTGATATCTACTTAATGCATAAGGATAACCTCTCGACTCTGTTTGGAATCTCTCAGCCATTGACACTTTGTCTCATTTCACTCTTCCCCATTTTGGTCGAGAAGGTTTTCTCAATCCCTTGATGCTGGGTCTCAGCTCATTCTAGAGTTTTTCTCAATCCCTTGATGCTGAATCTCAGCTCATTCTAGGATTTCTGTCCCACGCTGCCAGGAAGATCCACACCCCTGGTAGTGATGTACCACATAGACAGGGGAAGGTTGGTGAGTCTGCTTGCTGTGTTGGCTGGAGAGGGAGGCCACATCTGAGCAACAAAAGAGGTTCTCTTGAGGGTGACTCTTAGGCCTAACTTCAAGTAGGCTTGACCTATCCCCTGTGGGGTTAAGTTTCATGTGAACAAACCCCAAGACTGGGGGCTCAGCCTATAGCTTTAGTTGCCCACACTGCTTGTGAGAATATCAAGAATTCAACTTGGGGAAGTTGACTTTTCCCCCGTTCTCACCATTCCCCAAAGGGGACTTTGCAAATAATTTTCCACTCACTGATCAAATCACTCTGGGATTCATCAGGGCATCACCTGGACAAACCAACAAAATCTCATGTCCTATACAAAGTTCCATGTACTTAAGGCATTCAACCAACTATCTACATAAGTTATATGAGGAGATGCACTAGTCAAAGTATAAATTTGTACCAAATAAACATTTTTTGCTTTAGTCACACATAAGTTGAAATTTTAAAATATTAATTACCATCTATTTTCAGCACACTGCAGTAATGACATTCCTTTGTTTTTCCTCATGCAAAAACATTTTTAAAATTTATGCATTTAGTCACTATCATTATACACTCTAGGCATTCCTAGATTACACCATCTCAATCTTTATCATCTATCTTTCTTTGTGATTTCATTTATGCCCCAGCCCTCCTCCCTCTATCATTCTCATATACAGCTTCATTCAGTGTTTTAACATAATTGTATTACAGTTAGGTAGTATTGTGCTGTCCATTTCTGAGTTTTTATATTCAGTCCTGTTACACAATCTGTATCCCTTCAGCTCCAATTACCCAATATCTTACCCTATTTTCTATCTCCTGATGGTTTCGGTTACCAACGAAATATTCCAAGTTTATTCACTAATGTCAGTTCATATCAGTGAGACCATACAGTATTTGTCCTTTTGCTTCTGGCTAATCACACTCAGCATAATGTCCTTAAGGTCCATTCATGTTGTCTGCCTGCAGGTCCCACCAGTGTAAGATGATGTGGTACCTTTAACTCTGGTGGACTCTCCCTGCTGGGGGCATGGTGGAGAGGGAGGAGAGGTTGTAGGTTGGTTTTAATGACTTCAAAGTACCAAGCCCTGGTGTCTGAATTCCTTGAGGGAGTGTTTCCACCTGAGTTGGGTTCACCCCTCCCCTGGGGAAAGCACAGGCTCCAGACAAGCCCCCTAAAGAGCTCACTTCTGCCTATGCCTGGGGCAGTTGCAGCCTGAGAAGTCCTGCCACTATATCCAAACGCAGTCAAGCCTTTGTAGAAACACAGCCACAAAAACCTCTGTTTCCTTCTTTTTTTTCCCCCTTTTTCTGTCAGCCCTGCCCCCTTGGCACCGGAGCAAAAATGAGCAACCTCCGCTTTGACCAGGTTCACCTAAGCTGGGGGCCTATTTTTAGTAGTCATAATTTCTTAATTAATTCCACAATTGGCGTTTGATTGTGCTCAGTTCCTGCTGCTGGTAAAGTTCCTTTCCTTTCCCCTCTGGGAAGCAGCCTGTGGGTGAGGGGTTCCTGCCACCGCAGCTTTGGGAACTCATGGTTCTGTGGGGGCTCGCAGCCGGTCCAGCTGGTCCAGACTGGGGTACACTGTGTGTCTGGTCACTGACGTGGCCCCAGGAGCTGTTCTGTACTGTTTCTGATTATTTAGTAGTTGTTCTGGAGGACGAATTAAAATGCGCACATTGTTAAGCCGCCATCTTGACCCGGAAGGAGCCAAAGGCCTTTCTTGAGTGAAAGTAATCTCTTGTTGGTGCCTTAATTTGGACACTTTTTCTTTAGACCTGTGTTCTAGTTTGCTAGCAGCTGGAATGCAACACACCAGAGATGCATTGGCTTTAATAAAAGGGGATTTATTTTGTTAAAAATGTATAGTTCTTCAGAGTAAGGGCAGCTAATTTTCAACTGAGGTTCTTTCTTATGTGGGAAGGCACAGGGTGATCTCTGATGGCCTTCTCTCCGGGCTTCTGGGTTCCAACAACTTTCCCTGGGGCGATTTCTTTCTTCAGCTCCAAGAGCCTGCGCTGAGCTGTGAGTGCTGAGGTGAGGTATGCTGAGCTGCTTTGGCTGTGCTACGCTGAACTAGTCTCATTTAAGCACCAGCCAATTAAACCAAACACCATTCATTACAGCAGGAATGCCTCCAGCTGACTGCAGGTGTAATCAGCAACAGATGAGGTTCACATGCCATTGGCTCATGTCCACAGCAATAGAATAGAACTAGGCACCTTCACCTAGCCAAGTTGATACCACAACCCGTAAACTTGCAACTTATTAAATTCCCCTTTTTACAAGCTGTTCCAGTTCTGGTATACTGCATTCTGGCAGCTTCCAAACTAACACAGGACTGTTTCAGGGACCGCAAGAAAACCAGGAACTAGAGAAATGCATCTTACTTTGTAGGCAGTCTAGGAGGGGAGAAGTAATGTAGCTGGAAAGAAGAAACACTTTTGGGCCCAATTCTTGAAGCCTATGGAAAACTAAAAGTGCTCCCCAACATCCATTCCCTAGTATATTTAGATTTATTTGGTTACCAGATATTAAAACAGCTTGAACCTGCCCTTTCACAGGGCTAAAAACTAGGGTTGAGGAAGCTAAAGATTATGGCATGAAATCAAGGTGCTGCACACAAACATAAAACAAGTGTTTTAGTTATAAACTTTAACAAGATACTTATATGTGTTCTGCTATAAAGTTGTTATGCAATCTGAGCTTGCAGTCCTCCAGTGACAAGGAGCTCATTACATCACAAGGTATCTGTTCTGATCCATGGGTGATCAGTTCTATTAGAAAGTTAATTTCTTGTGCTAAACTGAAATACACCTCCCTATGGTTTCCACCCATTTATGAATCCTAGCTCTGCCCCTTGGGGCCCCTCAGACCCCATCCCTTTGGAGGTAAAGAAACCATATATCCTTGGGTCTTTTCTGAGCTAAACAGCTCCAACTCCTTCAACTATTTATCCTGGGATCTGGGTTCCAGCTCTCTCCCCCAGCCTGTCTATGCCCCCCTTAACTGGAACACAGGGCAGGATTAAATCTCCCAGCTGCAGAAAGAGAGCCCAAGAGGCTAAGTAGCAGTCTTGCTACTGCAGCCCAAGAGGGTCAGCTATGAATCTAAGGGCAGGCCTTTAGCCTCGTAAATAATAGTAAAGGAATTCTGTTCATTTGAGGACATTCTGAGAACCTGAAGGTTCCCATCAGAGGAAAAATAAGGCAAGTTTTAAGTCACTGGTCCTTGATAAAGTATTGTCTCTTTTATCCAGTCTTTCTTGAGTGCATTAGCCTCTTTAAATAACTGGTATGTTCTCCACAGGGGTGGGTCCTAGCAACAGCTCTAGCTCCACCTCCCTGCCACTCCCACCAGTCCCACTCTGCCCTCCCTCACCAGCTTTACAGGGTGCGGCTCCATACTGTGTGGTACTTTTCCTGTGAATGATTGTTGCTGCCAACCAGAGACCCTAGCCAGTCCAGCAAATAGGTGATACAACCCTAACTTTACCACCATCTTTGGTTTTAGCCCCCCTTTCTCCTTCTGAGCTCCTCTTTGGTGACAAGACTGTCTTTTTCATTCCCTGGGCAATTCTCATGCATCTGTTTGAGCACCGCTTAACCTACTTTTTATAGGTCACATTGGTTAGGTAATACTAATAGCTAATATTTGTTGAGTGTTGAGTCTTCATTATGTTTCAAGCAGTTTGTGTGCGTTAATTCATGTAATCCTCCCAATAACCTTATGAAATGGGTACTATTTATCAGCCCCATTTTTCAAATGAGGAAATTGAGGCACAGAGAGGCTAACTTGCCAAAGGTTACACAGGTAATAAATAGTAGTATTTAGAATCAAACCCAGTTAAGCTGGCTCTAAGGTCCACGTGCTTAGCTACTGTTAGAGGCAAATTATCCTAAGTATGGTCCACAGACCACCTACATCAGAATCATTAGGAGAGCTTATTAAAAACTCCCAATTCCTGGATAAAACTATCTCCCTATGCTCTATCTCACAGGGTGGATCCATCTTCTGTGCATCTTCTGAAGCTTGTGGAACTTATATGCCAGTATGCCTCAAACTTAGAAGTCATTAAAACTGTCTGAAGAGCTTGTTTAAAATGCAGATGCTAGGGCTCTAACTCCAGAGAATCTGATTCAGCAGACCTGCAGTGGGATCCAGAAATGAGCAAATGTCATTTTAGTTTTGATAAACACTGAACAATCCTCACTGCAGATTTTCTCAAGTTTTCTTTACCCACTCCTGGCCTCCTCATTGCTCCGGAAGTTTCTCACCACGTACTTTACTTGACAGACAAAGTTCACTGGACCTGGGCTTTCTGTTGCACAGACCTCTCCTTTCTTCAGATCTTAGAAGGTGTCTTTCCCTTGGGCAAAACTGTACCTATATAGATTCCTGACCCATCTCCTTCTGGCCTTCTTGGAAAGGATCTAGCAGGTTTTCTATCCCCTTTCTCTCTGTGGAGTCTCTCTGGAGTCTCTCTTCAAACCAGAAATGCAAACAACCCCACTTACAACAACAAAAAAACAAACCTACTTTCTGCAAGAAGTGCAGTTTTCTCTTTTCATTCACTATAAACTTGCTGAAAGAGTAGTCTAATTGATTCCATGAGACCAAAATAACCCTCACACCAAAGCCAGATAAAGAAACAAAGAGAAAAAGAAAATATCTCTTATGGGCATAGATTCAAAAATCCTTAACAAAATATCACACTGAATCCAACAGCACATTAAAAGAATTATACACCATGATCAAGTGGGATTTATCCCAGGTATACAAAGGGTGATTCAACATAAGAAAATCAATTAATGTAATAAACCACATTAAAAGAATGAAAGAAAAAAAAACACATGATCTCAATTGACACAGAAAAGGCATCTGACAAAATCCAGCACCCCTTCTTCATAAAACACCTAGAAATCTAATGATAAGGGGAATATATGAAAAATCCACAGCTAATATCATATTCGATGATGAAAGATCAGAAGCTTTCCCTTTAAGATCAGGAATAAGACCAAGATGCCCACGGTCACCACTACTACTCAACATTATATTGGAATTTCTAACCAGAGTAATTAAGCAAGAAAAAGAAATAAAAGACATCCAAATTAGAAAATAAGGAGTAAAACTTTTCTTATTTGCAGATGACCGATCCTATATACAGAAAATCCTGAAAAATCCACAACAAAGCTCCTAGAGCTAATAAATGAATTCAGAAAAATGGCGAAGTAAAAAATCAGAACCCCCAAATGAGTAGTGTGTCTATATACTAGTAATGAACAATCAGAAAAGGAAATCAAGAAAAAAATCTATTTATAATAGCAACTAAAAGAATCAAATATCTTGAAATAAATCTAACCAAGGACATAAAGGACACATACACAGCAACTACAAAATATTGCTAAAACGAATAAAAGAAAACCTAAATAAATAGAACAGCATTCTGTGTTCATGGACTAGAAGACTAAATATTATTAAGATGTCAATTCTACCCAGTGATTTACAGATTCAAAGCAATCCAAATAAAAATTGTAGCAATCTTCTTTGCAGAAACGGAAAAGCCAGTCACCAAATTTATACAGAAGGGTAAAGGGTCCTGAATAGCCAAAGAAGAACAAAGTTAGAGGATGCACACTTCCCGATATTAAAACTTACAACAGTCACACTAAGCAAAACAGCATGGTAGTGTCACAAAGACATACTTAGAGACCAATGGAATCAAACTGAGAGTTCAGAAATCAACCCTCACATTTCATGGCCAACTGACTTTTGACAAGGAGGGGCGACTACTCAATTGGGAAAGAATAATCTCTTCAACATATGGTGCTGGGATAACTGGATCTACATTTGCAAAAGAATAAAGTGGACCACTACCTCATACCATATAAAAAAACGACTTGAAATGGATCAAAGACCTACGTATAAGAGTCAGAACTATAAAACTAGATGTAAACATAGGAAAGCATCTTCAAGGTCTTCTGTTAGGCAAAGGTTTCTTAGCATTTACCCAATTCACAAGCAACAAAAGAAAAAAATAGATAAATGGGACCTCATGAAAATTAAAAAGTTCTGTGCATCAAAGGACTTTATCATTAAAGTAAAATGAGAACCTACAGAAAGGGAGAAAATATTTGGAAATCACATAACTGATTAGGGTTTAATATTCAGAATACAAAAAGAAATCCTTCTCCCTATGTGGCACATGACATCCAGGGGTGAAAGTCTCCCTGGAGACATGGGAGAGGACTCCCAGGGGTGAATCCAGACCTGGCACTGTGGGATCAACAATTACATCCTGACCAAATGGGGGGAAAAGAAGTGTAATTAATAAAGTATCAGAAGCAGAGAGAGTTCAAATACAGTTGAAGTTACGGGCCAAGATGGCGGCTTAGCAATGTGCGTGATTTAGTTCATCCTCCAGAACAACTACTAAATAACCAGAAACAGTACAGAACAGCTCCTGGGGCCACGTCAGTGACCGGACACACAACGTACCCCAGTCTGGACCAGCTGGACCAGCTGCGAGCCCCCACAGAACCGTGAGTTCCCCAAGCCGTGGTGGCTGGTGCCCCTCCCCCACAGGCTGCTTCCCAGAGGGGAAAGGAAAGGGACTTTACCAGCAGCAGGGGCTGAGCCCAACCAAATGCCAATTGTGGAATTAATTAACAAATTCTGACAACTAAAAATAGGCCACCAGCTCAGGTGAACCTGGTCAAAGCGGAGATCGCTCATTTTTGCCCTGGCGCCAAGGGGGCAGGGATGACAGGAAAAAGAAAAAAAAAAAAAAAAGAAACAGAGGTTTTCATGGCTGTGTTTCTACAAAGGTTTGACTGCCTTTGGACTCAGTGGCAGGACTTCTCAGGCTGCAATTGCCCCAGGCATAGGCAGAAACAAGCTCATTTGAGGGCTTGTCTGGAGCCTGTGCCTTCACCAGGGGAGGGGTGGAGCCCAACTCAGGTGGAATCCCTTCCTTAAGGAACTCAGACACCAGGGCTTGGTAATTTGAAGCCATTAACCCAGACTACCACCTCTCCTCCGTCTCCATCATGCCTCCAGCAGGGAGAATCTGCCAAAGTTAAAGGTACCGCATCATCTTATGCTTGTCTACAGGCGGACAAGCACCACATACTGGGCAGGATAAGAAAAACAGAGTCCAGAGACATCACAGGAAAGTCTTTCAACCTGCTGGGTCTCACCCTCAGGGAAAACCGACGCAGGTGACTCTTTCCTCCTGTTAGGAGGCCAGTTTCGTCTGGGAAAATCTGGCTGGGGTCTATAACATCTAAGTAGACCCTCCTAAGGGTGGGGGGGCAGAAAGTCACCATACAAGCAGGGCAAGAAACAAGAAAACAAGAACTGAAAAATTCTCCTCTATTAAACAAAACCTAAGCTAGAGGTCCAGAAAAGGCTGAACTGAGTATCAAAGAACAGATAGACAACAAATTCATCCAGCAAGAAAACCCTAGGTAAAAGAAGTGAAAGCAATCTCCAGAATAAACTAATCAAGGTAATTAAATGCCTAGGCACCAGCAAAAAATAACAAATCACACTAGGAAAATTGAAGATATGGCCCAGTCAAAGGAACAAACCAACAACTCAAATGAGATACAGGAGTTGAAACAATGAATTCAGAATATACGAACAGACACGAAAAACCTCATCAAAAACCAAATCAATGAATTGAGGGAGGATATAAAGAAGGCAAGGAATGAACAAAAAGAAGAAATCAAAAATCTGAAAAAACAAATCACAGAACTTATGGGAATGAAAGGCACAGGGGAAGAGATGAAAAAAACAACGGAAACCTACGATGGTAGATTTCGACAGACAGAACATAGGATTAGTGAACTGGAGGACGGAACATCTGAAATTCGACAAGAAAAAGAAAATATACAGGAAAAAATGGAAAAATATGAGCAGGGACTCAAGGAATTGAATGACAATATGAAGCACATGAATATACATGTTGTGGGTGTCCCAGAAGGAGAAGAGAAGGGAAAAGGAGGAGAAAAACTAATGGAGGAAATTATCACTGAAAATTTCCCTACTCTTAGAAAAGACTTAAAATTACAGATTCAAGAAGTGCAGCATACCCCAAAGAGAATAGATTCAAACAGACATACTCCAAGACATTTACTAATCAGAATGTAAGAGGTCAAAGAGAAAGAGAGAATCTTGAAAGCAGCAAGAGAAAATCAGTCCATCACATACAAGGGAAGCCCAATAAGACTATATGTAGATTTCTCAGCAGAAACCATGGAGGTGAGAAGACAGTGGGATGATATATTTAAATTACTAAAAGAGAAAAACTGCCAACCAAGAATTCTATATCCAGCAAAATTGGCCTTCAAAAATGAGGGAGAAATTAAAACATTTTCAGACAAAAAATCACTGAGAGAATTTGTGACCAAGAGACCAGCTCTGCAAGAAATACTAAAGGGAGCACTAGAGACAGATATGAAAAGACAGAAGAGAGAGGTGTGGAGAAGAGTGTAGAAAGGAAGACTATGAGTAAAGGAAAAAAGAAGGAAAATTAGATATGACATATAAAATCCAAAAGGCAAAATGGTAGAAGAAAGTACTACCCGTACAGTAATAACACTAAATGTTAATGGATTAAACTCCCCAATCAAAAGACACAGACTGACAGAATGGATTAAAAAATAGGACCCATCTATATGCTGTCTACAGGAAACACATCTTAGACCCAAGGATAAACATAGGTTGAAAGTGAAAGGTTGCGGAAAGATATTTCATGCAAATAACAATCAGAGAAGAGCAGGAGTAGCTATACTAATATCCAACAAATTAGACTTCAAATGTAAAACAGTTAAAAGAGACAAAGAAGGATACTATGTATTAATAAAAGGAACAATTCAGCACGAAGACATAACAATCATAAATATTTATGCATCGAACCAGAATGCTCCAAAATACATATGGCAAACACTGAAAACACTGAGAAGAGAAATAGACACATCTACCATAATAGTTGGAGACTTCAATTTACCACTCTCATCAATGGAAAGAACATCTAGACCGAGGATCAATAAAGAAACAGAGAATTTGAATAATACAACAAATTAGCTAGACTTAACAGACATTTATAGAACATTACACCCCACAAGAGTAGGATACACCTTTTTCTCAAGTGCTCATGGATCATTCTCAAGGATTGACCATACACTGGGTCACAAAGCAAGTCTCAATAAATTTAAAAACATTGAAATCATACGAAACACTTTCTCAGATCATAAAGGAATGAAGTTGGAAATCAATAATAGGCAGAGTGCCAGAAAATTCACAAATATGTGGAGGATCAACAACACACTCTTAAAAAACCAGTGGGTCAAGGAAGAAATTACAAGAGAAATCAGTAAATATCTCAAGGCAAATGAAAATGAAAACACAACATATCAAAACTTATGGCATGCAGCAAAGGCAGTGTTAAGAGGGAAATTTACTGCCCTAAATGCCTATATCAAAAAAGAAGAAAGGGCAAAAATTGAGGAATTAACTGTCCACTTGGAAGAACTAGAGAAAGAACAGCAAACTAACCCCAAAGCAAGCAAAAGGAAAGAAATAACAAAGATTAGAGCAGAAATAAATGAAATTGAGAACAGAGTCGAGAGGTTATTTGGAGGTTGCTCTTATGCAAGCTTCAGGTTGACCGTGCTACCTATCATAACCTGCCAACCCCCAACGAGGACCATTCTGGCTAATCCTAAGAACACCTAGGCCAATTTATAAGATTCCACAAGGGTTCCAGGCACTAGAGTAATTTTCCAGAAACCTGCAACCTCCAGATGGGTCCCTGGTCCAGGTAAGTCCTGATACCTAGCCCAGCCTCTCCAGAACATCAGATAGTTCCATCTCCCTACCCCATATTCGTGACAGACCCTTCCAATATCAAAAATTTAGAACTGCCATAGCCCAAACAACCCCAATGAGAGGTATGGAAAGATCAAAGGTGATGGTGGAATTATACACAGAAGATAGGACTTAACAAATGAATATGAATGCTGAATCATTAAGCTGATACCTCTTTTTGTCTCCAGTATTTTAGAGCAGCTGGAAGTAAAAACCTAAAATTGTTAAATTGTAACCCATGTCAAAGCCTGAAATATGTTCTATAACTAATTGTGGTGCTGTGCTTGGAAATGTATAGCTTTTTTGTATATATGTTATAGATCACAAAAAAGGAAGGAAAAAATTCCATTGTGATGATAAAAAGGTATTTAAGCCCTCTATCCTTCCATATTCTGGAGCAGCTAGAAGGAAAAATATTAGAGGATCGTATGGTAGCTCATACGATCTGAGATCTATCCTGTAACCAGTTTTTGAAGAGAGCTTTGAAAACTATTGCTCTTTTATTTCTTTGCTTTATATATATATTGTACTATACAATAAAAAAAGTTAAAAAAAAGAATTCCTTTAATTCAACAACAAAAAGGCAGACCCAATTTAAAAATGGGCAAAATGCTTGAATAGATACTTCCCCAAAGAAGATAAACTAATGACCAAAATGCACATGAAAAGATGCTCAACATCACTAGCTATTAGGGAAATGCAAATCAGAACCACAATGCAATATCATTTCACAACCAGAATGGCTGCTATCAAAAACATGGAAAATTACAAGTGTTGGAATGGATGCAGAGAAACAGGTACATTAAAAATTCATTGTTCGTGGGAACGTAAAATGGTGCAGCCTCTGTGGAAGACAATGTGGCAGTTTCTCAGAAAGCTGGGTATAGAATATCCATATGACTTGGCAATCCCACTTCTAGTAACATACATAGCAGCATTATTCACAATTGCAAAAAGATGAAAGCAACTCATCGACCAATGAATGGATATACAAAATGTGGTACATACACACATGGAATATTATTTAGCAATAAAAAGAAATCAAGTTCTGATAAATGTTACAAGATAGATGAACCCTGAAGACACCATGTTGTATAATATAAACCAGACACAAAAGAACAAAAATTGTATGATCTCACTGATATGAAATCATTAAAATAAGCAAATTCACAGTGTGAGACTCTAGATTTAACCTATATAACTAAGGGATGGGGTGGAGTTAGGGATTTGGGAGTTAAGGCTTAAAACATACTATTAAAATGTTCCACTGGGAACAATGAAAATGTTTTGATAATGGATGGTGGTGATAGTAGCACAATATTGTGAACATAGTTAACAGCAATAAATTATATATTTGTATGTGGTTAAGGGGAAATTTTAGATTGCATATGTTACTAGAATAATTTTTTTTTTTAAATCCTGGAACTGGGGGTGCAAGGGTAGTTCAGTGGTAGAATTCTCGCCTGCCATGTGGGAGACCCAGGTTTGATTCCTGGTCCATGCACTTCCCCAAAACAAATAAACAAAACAAACAAATAAAAAATTCAACAAATGATGCTGCAATAATGGAATATTCACATGGAAAAAAATGAAATGTGACCCTGCCATACAGCATACAAAAAAAAAAATCCATGGAACTGCATGTACTATCATTAATAGTACAATTGTAAAAATGTGGTTTCTTCAATTGTAACAAATGTACCACACCAATGCAAGGTGTTAATAATAGGGCGATATATGGGAATCCTCTATTTAATGCACGATTCTTCTGTAAACCCACAACTTCTCTAGTAAAGAAAAACAGAAGTAGTCTAAACCTCCTTGGAAATGCATAAATGCTTTGTGCCTCAATTTCCTCATCTGTAAAGTGGGGGTTATAACAGTACTGACCTCATAGGGTTAGGGAGTACTAAATTTATTAATACATGTAAAGTGGTTAGAGCAATGCTTGGCATGTGGTAAGTGTTCACTATAATTATTAGTCATACATATGGTAGCAATTATGATTACTATTATTATTACTGTTATTCATAATATCCAACAAAGTAGTTTCAGTACCCACCCTGAAATATTATGGCATTCAGATCTGTTTGACTTCTCCATTTTTATCGTTTTTAATATTATTTATTGCAGTATAACAGAGATAGAAAAGTCCCCATTTCATAAGGGTATGGCCATATGAGTTTTCCCCAAACAAATACATCTGTGTTACTGATGCTCAGATAAAGAAATCAAACATTATCATCAACCCCAGAAGTACCCCCTCATGCTTCCTTAGTAACTTCCCCATTTCAAAAATTTTCTACATTTATAGTTTTATATCACCATAAAAGTAATATAATGCCTGAGAATTAATTTTATGGCAAATTACCTATTTTGTTTTATGGCCTTATTTTACAAATTATTTTACAGTTTCGTATTTCTAAGAGTCCTTAAAAAGATGAAGTTATCTTTAAGAAAACACTTAACTTTTGTATTTTTAATTTTAATTATTAGCTATATCGATTTTCAGTGTTTTAGGGAACACCAACTTTTCATCACTTTAGCTATTGTATATAGAGTCATATCACTGAAGTATTTAAAATTTTAACATTTAGAGCAAGCCTGTTTGGGGAAATCTTTACTCATTAAAAAGAAATCACGGGCGGTTGCCGTGGCTCAGCAGGCGGAGCTCCGACCTGCCGTGCTGGAGGTCCGGAGTTCGATCCCTGGTGCCTCCTGCCCATATGCAAATTTAAAAAAAAAAAAGAAATCATGGGTGGGCCACGGTCTCAGCAGGCAGGAATGCTTGCCTGCTATGCCAGAGGACCCAGGTTCCATTCCCGGTGCCTGCCCATGTAAAAAAAAAAATCATAGCTGGTATGGTAGCCCATGACAAACTCTGGGATCTGTCCTGTAACTACTTGTTGAAGAGTGCTTTGAAAACTATTGCTTTTTCTTTCTTTGCTTTATATATATATTATATTATATGATAAAAAGTTTTAAAAAAGAGAAATCATTGCTAATCATTTTTCCCTTAAAAATAAAAAAGGAAAGCATCTGCAATTTAGAATTTCATTTTCTTATTTAAAGAAATGTATTTTGTCTGTAGAAAAAAATACTACAAAACCAATTTAATGATTTTCACAGTATATGGGAATCTTTAGATTTTTTTAACCTTTATTTGTTGTAAAATATAACATATATATAAAGAAAAGAAAGAAAAAAGCAACAATTTTCAAAGCACACCCCAACAAGCACAGATTTGTTTTTATTTGAAATAAAATGTAAAAGAAAATAAAGTACATGCTCACTGTTGATAATCTGGAGAAATTAAATTCACCTATAATTCCTCAGGGAGGAACCCTCTGTTAATATTTGGTGTCTATTCTTCCTGTGCTTATTCTATTCAAATGAACCTGTAAGAGATGCTCCCATTATCCTATCTGCCCATAACCCTCCATAGTCCCTGGAAACTTCCATTCTATCTTCAAAGATCAGCGAGGTTCCCAAACACATGAAATTAAAAATTTGTCCCGGCCCAAAGCAAAAAACAAAAGACAAAATAACAAAAAAGGCAAACAAAAGAAAAAGCTCTTGACTTTCAAAGCTTCTCGTGAGGGTTCTTAAGGGGCATCAGTGTTTAGTGGTTCTGTTAGACAAGGCTTGGGAAGTGGGCCTCAGGTCTCAGCATCAGAAACAGAAGAAAGGAACAGAACTGTTTTGGAAAATAATGTAAAGCTCAAAATTCATTGTGGATTTTAATTCAGGAAAAAAGTATATTAATTTTTTTTTTTTTTGTTTTGCATGGGCAGGCACCAGGAATCAAATCCGGGTCTCCAGCATGGCAGGCGAGGACTCTGGCTGCTGAGCTACCGTGGACCATCCAGTATATTACTTTTAAAATATGGATTTAGACTGCATTATCTTTAAGGATTATTGCTTTCCTTGAAAGGGGTTGGGTATGTATAGGACAGAGAGATAGAGGCTATATACTCTGGTCAAATAGTTATCTACTGCAGAACTACAGGAAGAAGGACATTATACCTGTGGAGAAAGGACATTATCCTCCTAAGAACAATTATTAATACCAACTCAATAATTCCAAGTCTGGAGACATTAATGTTGAGCATCGCTACTGAGTGACTGTCAACACATGTCTGACTTGCTATAGACTTTAATTAAAATTTTTAAATTTTATATTTTAATTTTTTTTTAATTTGCATATGAGCAGGAGGCACCAGGGATCGAACTCCAGACCTCCAGCACGGCAGGTCGGAG
>PVIY010053226.1:0-14796 GCA_004026745.1 Myrmecophaga tridactyla | reverse complement strand
AGCTCGAATAAGAATTTAGTAGACTGCCTTTCTACTGTATTTCTAGGTACCCCATGATTTACTAGCCAATGCCACAAATCTCTGCGAGTCATATATGACTCGGGATCCCATCATCCCCATTGTGTTTAAGGATTCCAGCTCGGTAACAGCAGTTCCTACAGTAATATCTATCTGACCTACAGAGAAGTGCAACTACAGAGCTCTTCAAGGATGATGGTGCTAGTCTCACAAATTTATTTCTCACTGCTCTGGTAAAAGGTGCATCCTCCGGACATTCCTGGGGTGTAAGAACAGGCTTTGCATGATAAATCCACTCTAACTATCCAATCTCTCTAAGCCTCTGAATCCCCTCATCTACATTATACCAGGGCAGTTCTGGCATTTCAACCTCAGGTAATGTCGGCCACCTTTTGATCCATGTTTCAACTAACCATCCAAACAAACTGTTAATTCCTTTTCTAACCCCTCAAGCTATAACATTGAATGCAGAATCTTTGCTAAGTGGGCTCATATCAATAAATTCAGCCTGATCCAGTCTTATATTCCTCCCACCATTATCCCACACCCTTAAATCCATTGCCACACATATTCCCCTGATTTGTCTACATAAATTGGAAAACTCACATAGTTCTTTTGGAGTATAACATACTTCCTCATGTGTGATACTTTGTACTTCACCTTTAGGGGCCTGTTGGGACTTTAGTCTAGTTATAGGTTTGGAAGAAATGAGGGGTGATGGGGGTGGGTCATGAAAAGAATTAGAAATATCTTCCAAGCCATTTGCTTCATGGCATTCATTTGCAGTTTCATCTGGTGAAACAGGATTAATCACTCTAGGGCTAATCCCTTCAGGAGGAGGTTGGGTGGCCAACTCCTCAAGGTAGGCTGGAGGTAGGGCAGCTATGTCCTCAGGGCAGACTATTACAGGGTTATCTAGAGAAGACTCAGCATGAGTCTTCATGCTGAGTCTAGGGTTTCAAACTCACCCCCAACATCATTATCGATCCATATGTCACCATCCCATTTTTTAGGGTACCACTCCTTTCCAATCAATGCCCTCACTTTAATGGCAGACACCATGCAACATTGAGATTTCAGTTTACGTTGTAAAGTTGCTACTCTAACAATAAGATTCTGAGTCTGATTTTCAGAGATCTCAAGTTTACTTCTACAGGAAATAAGATTTTCCTTCAGGATACTCATAGAAACTTCTACGTCTGTCAGACCACACTTAAGCTCGTTCGAAGACTTAAGCCCATCCCTTTCACTCCTTAATGTAGCCAGTGTATCTAACAACAACCAGCCAACATCTCTATACCTCCTATTTTCACAAAACTCTGTAAAGGTGTCAAAAACATTATCCCCCAGAGCCTGGCTTCGTACAAGCAAAGCCTTAGGAGAATCGAATGGTGATATTTTGACTATCTCTTCTGCCAGCTCACTCCATGGATTGGGAATATCATTCTAATTATGGGAATCAAAGTCCTTAGTGCCTTTGAGTCCAGTCAGAGTAGAAAACCATTCATAAAAACCCATTTTTAAGATTCTGTTTCTTAAGAACCAATATGTATTAGTTAGGGTTCTCTAGAGAAACAGAATCAACAGGGTACACTCACAAATATAAAAATTTTAAAAGTGTCTCACATGACCACAGGAATGCAGAGCCCAAAATCCACAGGGCAGGCTGTGAAGCTAACGGTTCCAAAGGAGGGTCTGGATGAACTCCACAGGAGAGGCTTGCCAGCCAAAGCAGGACGAGAGCCTGTCTCTTCTGAATCCTCCTTAAAAGGCTTCCAGTGATTAGATTGAGCATCACTCATTGCAGAAGACACTCCTCTTGGCTGATTACAAATGGAATCAGCTGTGGATGTAGCCAATGTGATCATGATTTAATTCTATGAATGTCCGCATAGCAAAAGACAGGCCAGCACTTGCCCAACCAGACAAACAGGTACCACCACTTGAATCTGACCATGACATCATGCAAACTGAGTTTCAAGATTATCCCCCTTGGGGTCACTGATGCAAAGCAATGCCAATTTAGAAAATATAGAGTGGCCCCTGAACATCCATTTATTCATAAATGCCAGATCATCCTTGCCCTGTGTCATGGTCAGGTTCATGTGTCAACTTGGCCAGGTGGTGGTACCTGTTTGTCTGGTTGGGCAAGTGCTGGCCTGTCTTTTTGCTATGAGGACACTTCATAGAATTAAATCATGATCACATTGGCTACATCCACAGCTGATTCCATTTGTAATTAGCCAAGGGGAGTGTCTTCTTTGATAAGTAATGCTTAATCTAATCACTGGAAGCCTTTTAAGAAGGATTCAGAAGAGACAGGCTCTCTTCCTGCTTCGGCTGGCAAGCCTCTCCTGTGGAGTTCCAGAATCATCAGCTTCACAGCCTGCCTTACAGATTTTGGACTCTACGTTCCCACAGTTATGTGAGATACTTTTATAAATTTTATATTTATGAATATTTCCTGTTGATTCTCTTTCTCTAGAGAACCCTAATTAATATACCCTGTTAGCCTCTCAGTGTTGTTGTCAGGGTCAAGTGTGATACTGCATGAAGAAGATGCTGCTTAAACTGGACAGAGATTATTTATAATTGTGTTACATAAAAGCTCAGAGTCAAGATCATAGTCTAACTAGTGTTCAGAATAAATGAATTGAGGAGTGAGTTGATTATTAATGGTATCATTGATTACTCAAAGTTGAACTTGTAAATCACCTGTTTCATTAAAGCAGCTTGGAAGTCATGGGAAAAAGGTGGGGCCAATAGATGGCATATTGAACTCAGTTGAGCAAACAGGAGTCTCCACAAAGATGTTGTGTCACTGGGCAGTGTGGGCTCCAGAGGAAAGGGCTCATCAGAGCTTGTGGTTGGGTCTGCACTGTCTGTGACAGAGATCCTCGCCCCATGGGCAATTTGGGGTTTGGGCCAGTGAGTGACACCTGTCAGCCATCCCAGGCTGCATGAGCTCCCAAACAGTAACAAGAGCCAACACTGATTAAGGGCTTGCACCGATTGCTTTATAAGCATGCTCCATTTAGTCCCTCCAAAAACCTTCTGAGTTTGGTCTTATTATCATTCTCATTTTATAGGTGAGGAAATTGAAGTTCAAAAAGGCCAAATAACTTGCTGAGATTTGAACTCAGGTCCTCTGACCCCACAGCCCATGTCAGCAACCCTGCCATGACCTTTGACCTCAGAGTTTATGCTGTTTTCTCATCCGTACAAATAAAAATGACTATGGAGCACCCACAAGCACAAAACACACATATTTTCTAAGTCTTCAGTAATCCTGAGAGGTAGGTATCATTATTCCCACTTTACAGGTGAAGAGACTGGGGCTCAGAAATGTTTATGTGCATGAAGTCACACAGCAAGGAGGGGAAGATTTAAACCTGGTCCACTTGACCCAAGAGTCCTTGCTTTTCACCCCTTTGTCCTCCTGACCATCCCTGAACCTTCCCAGGTCTACCCACTAAGAAATGATTGCTCTTTTCTTGGGACTCCGCAGACTTGGATTCTCTCCTGCAGCACATCAGCCATGAGCTTGTGGGAACTGGTACATATACATCCTCTCCTTTCTCTACCAGGTAGAGAGTGGCTGAAGGGCAGGGCTGGGCCTTACTTCATCTCCGTGTTTTCTGACCCCCAAGCCAATGGAGCAGTGAACACAGTCCAGAGTTGGACTATGAAGAAGGCTGATTGTAGAATTCTAGGACAGAATTTTGGTGGCTGAGAATAACAAGAGTTATCCTAGGTTCTTATTGGCAGGGGCTGGTGAATTGAGACAAAAGTCCTAATGGGTGAGGAGTCCTTAGGCTTTTTGGATTCAATACCTAAACAAGGATTTAGGAACAAGGGAGGTTAGGGTAGGGGGTGCGGGGGGTGGGTACGAGATTGTAAGAGATATGAGGCTCGGACTGCTATACGGCCAACAAATAGTCACCATCTCAAGCGCTCCATAGATTTAATCCTCATCAATGATGTAGGTCATAGTCCATCTATATTTTTGCAGAATAAGAGTCTTCAATTCAGCTAGATTAATTTATCCAAGGCCCAGAGATTAGTAAGAGGTGGAGCTTGGATTTGAAACCAGCTCTGGGTGACAACAATGCCCAGAAGGGAAAGTCCAATGTTGGGCACATGGGAGGCTCTGGGTAATGGGGGCTACCACAAAGAGTGGTGGGAAACGCTAGGGCTTTGCTTGTTGCCTAGTGGGCCAAATGCCCTGATCCGTGGGTACAGTGTCCTCCCCAGGCAGTGCTAGGTGCAGGCCCCACTTCCACCATTTTGTGCTTTGCACTGCGCCTTCAGAGAAGCCAGAAAAGACCATGGCTACATCTCATTGCCACCCCTTTGTCCACACAGTTTTTCGTCAGTTCTGTGTGGAGGCTGGGGATCAGGCATAGCAAGCTGAGGTGGAAGGGGAACATAGGAATGCCACCTCCATCCTGATCATGTGTCTTGGCCTGACCATCCTGCCCGAAGGAGCTAGGGATAATAAACCCTCTCAAAAACTAAGACCAGTAATGCTATAGAGCCCTGAGTCCTCACCCCTGTTTCCAACAAAGCAGCTCTTCTATCCGATTCCTGTGCTGAGCCGACCGCGTTCTCTTTCCAATTCTCTCTCCTTCCTGTGCTGTCCATGTCACTGAAGTGCGTCAGGGAACAAGTGCCCTTCCTCTCTCCCCTCCCAATGATAGCACTGGTCCCACGCTTACGCACACCACTTACATACACGCACAAGACCAGGAAGGAGACTCACTCAGTTTTTACTGTAGGTTCACAGCGATCTATTTGAAAGTGTAGAACACAGAAAGGCGTGCAGAAGTTGGGTATATGGCTCTTAGTCTAACCAATTTGTTTTAGGGTAGAACTCTCCATGCAGGACCTGCCTCCCTAGTCCATTGGGATGTCCCCAGTGGGTATTCCTTGGGCCAGGAGAGCAGGTTTCCCAGGGGCTCCCTCACACACCCATCTCTACTCCCTCCTAGGGCCTTGGCCCGTTTTTACTTCCTCCCATAGCCCACTCCAATAGATTGGAGAAGTTTCAAGCCTTCCCCACACTATTCCCTTGGGCAGAGAAGGGGACGCTGTGATGCATCATTCCATGCCTGAGGGTGGAGTAGAGGAGAACTGCTAAGGTGGTCAGAACTCCAGGGAGCTGCCTACCTTTTCTTACTTACTGGTACATGGTGGATAGTGGAATTAAAAAATCTTATGCTGTGAAAGCAGTTACTCTTTCTGAGAAGGCTTGCAGAGCTCAGGGACCTTATTTGCCATAAGATCATCCATCTGCTTTGCTATGCTGCTTATAAAGCCCCTGATGATATGATGGTGTTCTGACCCAGCTTAGACCTTCTTTAGTTCTGTGGGCTCTATCTGCCACCAGGTTGAAGTCTGACCCAGAGGGTTGCTCCTAAACACTTCTAACTTTTGTCTTTGCCTGAGTTGTGCTTATTTTCAGAAAAATATAACTAAAAACACCTGTAAAGAAGCTCCTGCTGTCATCGCCTCCTCACCCCCTGTGGGGAACTGCAAAGTCTCCAGCCAATGAAAAAGCAACAATCCCATCTGGCGAAACTCAAGTTCCTGCCTTGCTGCAGCCAGAAAAGTCCTCTTCCAGGAGCATGCTGAGCCCCCGACCCTGACCTTACCTTACCTTTGTTCATTATAATAGTAAATTCTCCACCTCTGGGCGGGATTTAGATGCCATTTTCTGACCATGTAATGTATGTAGAAGTATTATCTAGCATGACCAGGGACAGTGCATGCACAAAACCAACTTTTCAAACCCCCCCCTTGAATTCTTTGGAAATCTTCTTGCCTACTTCCCTAACTACCTGCACATTCATCCCCTAATCTCCTATAAAATAATCCCATTTACCTCTCTTTGGGGAGAAGGTGCCTTTTGGACATGAGTCCACCCTTCTGCATTCTTTGGCCAAAGAATAAAGTGCTGTTTTGCTCTACTGAAATTGTTTTTGTTCTATTGGAGCCAGTGACACTGGACAGGAGACCTGTTTTAGAAGGTCTGGCACATAGAGGGTCAGTAACACTTCCTCCCTTGCATCCAGGCTGCAAGATTAATAAAGTAAGAGGGGCAAGGAAGGAGCAGATCTTTAAGAAATCAACCTTGAGTGGTGCAAAAATGAATTCCCTGTAGTCTTGGGAATTTGAATGTAGGAACTCAGAAGGGACAAAAATACTTCTCTGGAAAACAGCTCTTCCTGGCATCTGAGGTCTGGTCTTGTAACACCCCAACACTCCATTCCACCTAGAATCCCATTTGTCATGACAAGCTGGAAGAGCTGGGGGCATATCCCCAGTTATCAAATATGGGCTTATAAGCAGCAGAGGGGTAGGGAGAGGTATACCTTTTCCAAGGTCCTTGTGCTCTTGGGTAGCATAAAAGGACCACCCCTGGTCACAGAGAACAGCTGATTGTTTTGCCCATTGGTGAGTCCTTGAAAGGTCAGACTGATGAGAACTGATGCTTGAGTTCTTATCCATCTCACCTCTTAGAGCAAATGTGTTTTCAGCTTTCAAGGGAATTGAGCAGTGTTAGATCTATTCAGTGTGTCTATGAGATTCTCGTTCGTTGGAGATGAAGCTTGTTGACTACCCATGGTCAGGCTTTGATCATAGGTGGTGAAATCTGCTTTCTGGCTTCTGGGGGGCATCCACAGAAGCAGCTTTATGGTGCTCCCCAATGTTTAGAATCTCCACTGTCCTCTGCTGGGTGTCCTGTCCTAGTTGGGGTTGAATATTGTTCTAGTTTGCTAGCTGCCGGAATGTAATATACCAGAAACAGAATGGCTTTTCAAAAGGGGAATTTAATGAGTTGCTAGTTTACAGTTCTAAAGCTGAGAAAATGTTCCAATTAAAACAAGTCTATAGAAATGTCCAATCAAAGGCATCCAGGGAAAGATACCTTGGTTCAAGAAGGTCAATGAAGTTCAGGGTTTCTCTCTCAAGTGGAAAGGCACATGGCAAACACAGTCAGAGTTTCTCTCTCATCTGGAAAGGCACATGGTGAACACGGTCAGTATTCCTCTCATCTGGAAAGGCACGTGGCAAACATGGCTTCATCTGCTAGGTTCTTCTCCTGGCTTCCTGTTTCATGAAGCTCCCCGGGAGGCATTTTCTTTTTCATCTCCAAAGGTTGCTGGCTGGTGGACTCTGCTTCTCGTTCTGCTCTACTCTCTCTGAATCTCTCTTTCTTCAAAGTGTTTCCTCTTTTATAGGACTTCAGAAACTAATCAAGACCCACCCAAATGGGTGGAGATATGTCGTCACCGAAGGGAGATGATCTAATTACGTACAGTATTGAATAGGGATTATTCTGCCTTTACGAAATGGGATTTTGATTAAAACATGGCTTTTCTAGGGTCCATACATCCTTTCAAACCAGCACAAATATGGTGAGTACACCAACACCAGCAGAGTCCAGTGAGAAAATACCAGACACCCTCTCTAGGCTGGTTACCATCTGGGATACCTTTCTACATACACTCCTTTGCTCCCTGGAGTAAATACTGCTGAATCCCATACACCTGATTCGCGGCTCTGCTACTTACTAGCTGGTGATTTAGCTAGGCTCAGGGTACAACGGGGACTTGCTTTCAATGACCTCCAGGGTCCTTTCATTATTGAAAGCACTGGGATTTTGTCTTGAGTACTGGGAACTGGCCTATTTTGCTGGAGTGTGCTGAGTGTTTTCCAAAACAAACTTCAGTTACTAATTATCTGACCTACATTCCCTGCAACAGCAGATGGCATTTTTGCAGATTTCTAAGGAGGAATTGGAAAGGAGGCAATAGGAAGCACTCAGTATGAAGCCCAAGGCTTCTACTGACCCATCAGCATCCTGAAATTTTGTTGCTATTCCCAGAAAATGCCATATTTTAGAAGAGTTCCTCAGTTGTTAAACATAAACAAGCACTATCAAATTTTTACCAAGTTACAAAAAATGAGTTAAATACATAAAATATTATATATAAAATACAAATATTTCATATATAAAATAAATATATATAAATAAAATATTACAGAAATTATAACTTAGAAAGCAAAAGCTTCCTGGAACCCTGTTGCTGTGCCATCCCTGCTCCCCCTAATCCTCAGATAACCACCGGTAACAGTTTGGTTTGTATTCTTCTGGGTATTTTATATGTAGAAACAAACATAAATACATTACTTTATGGAAATGGGATGTATAAGCATACTGCTCTGAAGGTTGATTTTTATACTTAACGTATTTTGTTCATCTGTTCATGTTAATACATGTAAATCTATTTCATTCCTTTTAACAAAAAGATGTCTTCTTAATGTAATGAGAAATATAGAAAAGAGAAGAAGCCCTGAAGTATATAAAACTTGTTTTCTTTCATTTTAAATATTATTTCTTCTGTATTTTGGAACAGGAGACCATTGGAAATTAGTTTTAAAACACTTAAAATATAAATTTAAAAAAACTACAAGAATGGTTACTGTGATTGTTGCAGGAAATCAGCGAATAAAGGAAAAGTCATACTATGCCATTCTGACCATCCCTTAATAATTATGTCCATTTTGTCTTCAATCAGACTGTTAGACAATGGAAAACTTTCTGTAGTGGTCAGAATAATGGCCTTCAAAGATTTCCACTTTCTAATCCCTGAAACCTGTGAATATATTACCTTACATGGCAAATAGGACTTTATGATTAAATTAAGTATCTTGAGATGGGGTGGTTATTCTGCATTATCTCGGTGGGTCCAATGTAATCACAAGGGTCCTTATAAATGAAAGAGGGAGGTAGGAAAGGCCAAAGGCCTGAGAATACAGGTAGCATTTAGAAGCTGGAAAAGGCAAGTAAACGGATTTTTCTTTAGAGCCTCCAGAAAGAAAACAGTCCCTCCAAACCTTGTTGTAGCCCAGTAAGACCAATCTTGAACTTCTGACCCCCAGAACTATAATAAAACTGTATTGTTTAAGCCACTGAATTTGTAGTAATTTGTTATAGCACAATAGGATATGCAAACACCTTCAGTCATCTTGAACATTGTGATATCATTTGGCACAAGCTCCTTCTTTGGCAAAAACTGATCCAAAGACAACTATTGTGTCTGAAATTATAGCACATCTGTGGTTTCAGACAGCCAGGAACTAACACGGTACTCAGAATAATATGGTCCTCTGGATGAGCCAGAGTGGGTTTTGTGGAGATCTTTTTAAATCATCATAAAAAATAAAAATGGTGAGGTAGAGCTTATAGACCTCCAGGAGGAAATGCATGGGTCCACAGTTTAAAAGGCTGCCAGAGATGCAGGTAGACTTGATATTTTATCATAGAGGCTCTGTGTCGTTGCTTGCCCCGGGTCAAAGAGCAGATTAGGGTCTTGGCAGGGCTAACTTCTAGTTCTGTGATAATTCCTCTGCTCCTTAAAGTGAACCTTCTGGGGTTTGACACAGGGGCTATTAGTACTTTGTGTGGAAAATCTCCTCTCTGCCAGGTTTTATGTCTGGGCACCACCACTGAGGCGATGGCAGCAGGAGTAAGAATGGGCTCAGATTTGCCCATCACAGAGAGGCCCACCTTTGCACCTCTCCTGTCCTTCATACACCTCAGCTGGCAGCCTACTGGGTTCCCTGCTCAGGGTCATCAGTGGATGGAGGTACCCAATTCTGGTCCGCTGTGCTTCTAGATGACCAGAAACTAGCCCAGGCAGCCTCCTAGGTGGTCAGGATTTGTGTTTGAATTTCTCAATGCTATCTTGTGTGAGGTGACAGGGGAAGGATTTGGCAGCTATGTACTCAGCTGTGACATGCACAGAGAACTTCCCAACTTTTCCTTTGATCACTGGAACCTCAATCAAAAGAGAAAAGCAGTGTCACCTTATATGAAGTGAAGGCTCATTTCTAGGTCTCCAGATTTCTCTTTTGGGCTGGGAAAATGACTGTAGGCCCTTGGTACCTCGGAGGTCAAGGCTAATGAAAAGGTGTGTAATTTAAAGGTTATGTTTCATCTCTCTCTGTTACCTAATAAATCACTCTGAGCACTGATGAACTAGGCTCTGGTTGTGGCTGTTGATATTCTAAAGGAAGCACAATTTAGAAATAAAACAGATGGAAGCCACATTGATCAGGTACCTACACTTTGTAGACATTATTGCTAGGGTTAGGTTTCTACTGCCTATCACCCCTGCTCCCCTCAGGATTCTAGCAGATAGAGTAAACATATGTATATATGACCAACTGGAGATCAAAATATCTGTGATATCATTTAATTCTCAATACAGGGCTCTGTAAAAATAGTTTGGAGAATATGGCTGAAACCCTGCCTTCTTCTCTGAACTTACATATGGAGGAGACTGCTAGTTGTCACCAAACCCAGCTTTCCTCTCTTTTGAAGTATACAGTTGCACTACAATTTTCAGCCTTCCTCACAGTTAGATAT
Source organism: Myrmecophaga tridactyla (assembly GCA_004026745.1). NCBI lineage: Eukaryota > Metazoa > Chordata > Mammalia > Pilosa > Myrmecophagidae > Myrmecophaga > Myrmecophaga tridactyla. Next base: position 4,340 of record PVIY010053226.1, on the reverse strand, counting down.
GGCCATCTGTGATAGACATAGAGGTGAGTCTCCCAGATGCTCCTTCAGGGAAGATCTTACTCCCCACCAGCAGGAAGTGTGGTCAGCAGTCTCCAGCTCTCAGCCCCTTCAGGGTCTGCCTCAAATGCAGAGTGCCACCTAGCCCAAGGTCACTGTCTTCCAGGGAAGCCTATGTCTGGTGACTACATGAGGCATGGATATAAAAACCTGGACATTTTGGCTCAAAAGAAGACAACTCTGATGGACAATATTCACTGGGTTGGTCAATGCTTTGTCAGGCCTGTGTCATAGTTTGACTACTTCTCCTGTCCAATTTTGTTTCCTCCCATTTCCTTCACAGGTATTGTTTGTTTGCTAGGCTGCTTTAAGCACATACCATAAAATGGGTTAGCTTTGAAGAAATGGGAATTTATTAGCTTAAAAGTTAACAATTTTGAGCTGTGAAAATGTCCATATCAAGGCATCATCAAGGTGATGCTTTCGGCCTGAAGACTGGCTGCCAGTGATCCTTGGGTTCTCTGCCACATAGCAAGGTATATGGTGGCATCTGTTGGTCTCTCCCTTCTTTTTCAGGTTTCATTGCTTTCAGCTTCTTGCATTTGTAGCTTTCTCTGAATTTCTCTTATAAAGGACTCCAGTAAGTGGAATAATACCTATGCTGAGCCATGCCTAAACTGATGTAACCTCATCAAAAGTTCCTACTTGCAATAGGTTTATACTCACAGGAATGGATTATCTTTAAGAAGATAATTTTCTGGGGGTACATACAGTTTCAAACCATGACAGGTATTGATTCCTAATAAATATTGATTCCCAAGAAGCCAGCCTACACCTCTGTGTGACTATGCTTTGTCTAATGTAATGTGAACAACCAGTGTGTGCTCTTTTTGGGTCTGGCCCATGCAAACTTTCTGGGTGGATTTGTCAAGCTTTTTCTCCTTTAGCCCAGAGGGTACAGATGTCAGTCATGCTGCTAGGGGATGGTGGAGCCCCAAGATGGAAGTAGTCTGGGGATCACAAGGATGACAATTGCCCCCTGACTTGAGCATCTTTACAGAACTGTTAAATGAATTAGAAGTGAACTTCTATTTTACAAAGCCACTGCATTTTGGGGATCTGTTACTTTAGCTTAGTCTACCTTGACTAAACCACTGGACCCTGAGCTCCACAGGATACTCACTTACCTTTCCAGATGCAAATGGAGAAGCCAGAAAATAGGGGGCCTCACCATGAAGGTGCTCAGGGTGATTGGAAGCTCAAATGCCCACTATGCTTACGTTCAAAAAGGCCAGAGATTCCCAGAGAATTAGAGAGAAGGACAAGGCCTGGAGAGCTTTTCTTGAAGCTCTATATTCCAGAGAAATGTGGCCCAATGCTACCAGGCTCTCATCAATGACAAGTGATTTCTGACCCTTTGGGGCAGTTACAAGTGACTTCTGACTCTTTGGTCAGAGTATGGAAAGAAAGCAAGTTCTCATTCTAAAACTCCCTATGTGCAAAGGAGGATCAAAAACTTTATGTAGGTTGAGTTTGGAGTATAGGAACAGGAGCATGGAATCATTCAATTTTCTCAACACTTCATAGATACGTAGGTAGGTAGGTAGGTAGATAGACAGACAAGACAGAGAGGAAATTGAAAGTCAGAGACATTATTGTTTATCAATGGTTACATAACTAGTACATGATAGAGAAAGATTTAAATCTAGGTTCAGCATAACTCAGAGCTGGGATTCAAAATCCAGTTCTAGGGCAGGCCATGGTGGCTCAGCAGGCAAGAATGCTCAACTGCCATGCCAGAGGACCTGGGTTCGATTCCTGGTGCCTGCCCATGTAAAAAAAAAAAAAAATTCAGTTCTACAGATTTTCCTCTGCTGAGGTTGGCAAAGAACAAGATCTGTTTGCCCTATACAAGTGTTTTATTTCCAGCAGAATAGTTCACCTTGGGAGTTTCTGGAAAGCTTGTGGGGTAAGAGGAGGATGTGGAATGGAAAATCATGATATTTTGAGTCAGACAGATCTGAGTTCAAATTCTGGCTTGGTTTTTGATACCTTGCATGATCCTGGGCAAAGTCCTCTCTGAGTTTTCCTTACCTGCAATGTGAGGAAAATAAAATCCATTTTATATGGCTGTTGTGAGGATTAAATTAAACTTAGATAGTATACATAAAATGTCTCATGCTTGGGCGGCTGCCGTGGCTCAGCAGGCAGAGCTCCGACCTGCCGTGCTGGAGGTCTGGAGTTCGATCCCTGGTGCCTCCTGCCCATATGCAAATTAAAAAAAAAAAAATGTCTCATGCCATAGCTGAGCAATAAATACTCACCTCTGCTCAATCAATTAATATTCTATAAATGTATAGGTTACTGGATAGGGGATTTAAATATTTAAACAAAAAAATATTTTTCTTATTACATAATGTTCATTGCAAAAAAATTATAAAGCACAAACAAGCAAAATGAATAAAGAATCATGATAATCTAGTGATAACTACTATTAACACAGTGTGATATAATCTTTCAGAACATATACACACATATTCAAAATTTGGATCGTCCCATAGAGCTATTTTGTAACCTGCTTTCCCCCCTCCTTTTCAGTTAGTGTACAATGAATGCAATACTTCACTCTGGTTTTGTTTGACTTGGCAAAGGAGTCACTTGGTAATTGGAGGTGGGCACGTCATGGCTGTATGTTGGAGTGAAAAGGCAGACCCAGACTGATGAGAACATGGTGGCAGGTGGGAGTTCAGAAGGCATTTCCCTAAGGCTGATATACTGAAGTTTTGATTTTCAGGGTGAGAGCAAGTTTGTGTGAGTCAGGGCAATAAGCTATGAATTAAAGACAAAACTACTTACCCATGCAGGACTCTGGTTCACTCCATTGATTTGGTGGGAATTTCACCTGCTCAGCCAAATTAACAAGTCAGGTAGGATTTTAATTTGTTTACTGACCAGCAATGTGCTAGGGGTTAGGTGGGAACACAGGAAAGAGCTCTTTTCTCAAGGTGCTAGTAGGCACACATTTAACCACGCACTAGTTTGAAAATATTCAGTGCCTTCTGAGAAGTGAAGATAAGGTATTATGGATGTGAAAAACGAGGGAGGTATGCCTTCTAGCTAGCTTTTTTTTTGTTGACAAGGGGTGATGATGATTCAGGACAACATTTGCCAAGGGAGAGATAATTCTGGTCTGGGGAGGTCGGGGAGGCCAGAACAACTTAGCTGACTTGGGATAGATAGGAGTTGGTTGGTTGGAGAAGAGTGGGAAGAGCACCTTAGAAGGCAATACTGAGCAGGGTGAGTTGAGGAGACAGTAAAGGTATTATCCTTTTGGAATTTGGTATTGGGAATAAAGATAAGTTATGCAAAGTAAAACTGGAACTTATGCAAACTCTGGTCAGATATGTACTAGATACACCTTAGATACTTGGTAGAGGGGTACACGATGAAAACAGAACTTTATAAAGATTAACTGTTAGGGACTTTAGGAAAAAGGGAGAAGAGGAAGTCTACAGTCAAGGAGGCCAATTGGCTATGAAGGATTTAGAGCTTATCTAACCCAAGGAAGAAGAGAGCAGCTGGGTCAATATGAGAGACAAAAAAAAAAGATGAAAAAGGCCAAACTAATAGTTTTGGAGAGGAATACTTTAAGATCTGAAGTTGTCTACTATAGCCAATGAAATATCATACTTATTTCCTTTTTGGGTGGATTATACTGATATTATACATTCATTTGTTAGAATGTCTACCATATGATCACCCAGATATTGGGAATGCAACATTTCACACAGAAAATTATGCTAAGTTAGTTCTATTTATGTGTCAATAATAACACATCTTTGGATGCTATATGTGTCAGCCATTTTCCTAAGCACTAAATTTAAGTCAATATAATGCAAAGAATAATTGCATTTATATAAGATATTTTAATCTTATGATTTTAATTATGGCCTACCATTCAAAAACTGAACTGAAGCCTGATTGACTATGTAACTTTAATAACTGAAAAATTTTATCCAGAAATTAACTTAATACAATATAGATTTGTTCAAAAAGAGGGACTTAAAAATTTCTGTTCATACAGACAAAAATAAAGTTAAGCAAAGATTTAAAAAGGACAAAACATTTTGTAAATACTGATAAATACTGTGCAATGCTTTAATTCACTGTGGCAGATACAAAAATCAGAATTCATTAACAGATTATATAAAAAAGTAACCACATGAATTTCCTAGGCTGTTTAACAAAATACAACAGTAGTTTTTTTTTTTAAAAATGAGGTATTATTACACCGTAAACCAAAAACCAAAGAACATAAATAAATAAAGGCAATGTGCAATTTA
>PVIY010053225.1:0-14797 GCA_004026745.1 Myrmecophaga tridactyla | reverse complement strand
TATTATTTTCATCAAATAGCTATAAACTTATGTTTCTCACTGTAAAAATATTTTAAGTGAAAAAAAAATAGGGTCAACTTTTACTGAAAGCAAATTTTAACCAAGCAGGTTTTGTTTTTATGCCATTTTTTTAAATGCTGAAAAATTCATATTTGTAATAATAGAATTATAGTTTTTTTTAACCTTAGAAAGGATTTGAAAGGATTTACTCCAAGCTAATTTTACAGACTCTAAAAATAAAATATTTTTAATAGACAGTGAAGGCGTGTTTCCAGCATCCCACTGAACCAGGCCAGAGAAAATATTCCTATTTTCGCCTCATCCCGAGCCGTCTTCCACCCCCTAGAGGCTTCCGGGCTTCCTTCTTTTATGACCCCCTTTTCAGATGCGGACCCCGCCGTCCGCCCGGGAGGACAGTGACCGAGGCTGGGGGGCTCCGAGACGCGCCCAGGGACCTTCACGGAGGAAGCGGCGCTCGGGCCACTCCTTGAGCCCCGGGAGCCTCCTGGGCTCCGGCGGTGTCCTGCGAAGGTGACCAGGAGGTCGGGGCGTGAGGCGGACTCCTCCCTCTCCCTCGGCCGCGTGACACCGCCGACGAGGCCGCAGGGCCGCACGTGGCCCCCGCGCCACCGCCCAGTCGCCGCGCCCGCCACCGCGGGGACCCGGGGCAGGGGATTCGGGGCAGGGACCCGGGAGCCGCCGCCATGCGGTTCCGGTTCGCGGTGGTGGTGCCGCCCGCGGGGTCCGGGGTCCAGGCCGAGCTGCTGGTGGCAGGGTCGCGGCCCGAGCTGGGGCACTGGGAGCCGCGCAGGGCCGTGCGCCTGGGGCCCGTGGGGAACGGCACCCGGACGCTGCGCGAGCCCGGCCTGTGGGTCGGCGACGTGGACCTGGCGCCCGAGGAGGCGGCGCGGGACGGGGCGGAGCCGGGCCGCGTGGACACGTTCTGGTACAAGTTCCTGCGCAGGGAGCCGGGCGGGGACTTCTGCTGGGAAGGTACGCGGCCGCCACGCCGCAGCGCGACCCCGGCCTCCTGCGCGCGTCCCCGGGAAAGCGTGTGTCCTGCCCGCGCTCCCCCGCCCCCCGCGCTGTCCCGGCACCCCGCCCCCCGCGCTCCTCCCCCCTCCCCGCCCCCGCGCCGTGCCGGCCCCCCCGCCCTCCTCACCCCGCGCTCCCCCGCCCCCCGCGCTGCCCGGGCCCCGCGCCGCGGACGCCCGGCCCCGGCGCCACGGTTGCGTTCCCTGGTCCCACGCCCCGAGCCCTGCGCCCCCCGAGAGCCCTGAGCCAGGCCCGCGCCGTTTCCCGGGGGGTCGGTTCAGCTCAGCCCGAATCGTTTCCGTGCGCCCTTTGTGGGATCCTCAGCGTGCGACGCTCGTGCCATGGAAACGTGATCCAACCAGTGAACGGCTGAACTGCAGAAGTTACTCACTGTAGAGCTCTGTGTGTTTTCCCCCGAAGATTTTTAGAGTGAAGTAATGGAAGGATATTAAGAACCTTTCCTTTCTGGGAACGCTCTTTTTCATCCTGGATATATGACAATGGAAATATGTCCTGATTTTTAAAAATATAAAAACAATACACGATGGTTACAAAAACAATCAAATACAGAAATATGCACGGTAAAAACATAGTGTCTCTTCAACATTACACGAATCTATGTGTGCACGTGTTTACAAAAATTGTATCATTTATATATATATACAAATCTTGCTTTTTAAAGCTTAATATGTTATGGATAAATTTTTGTGGCATTACATATAGTTATATTTGATTATTTTAATAGAATATAATTTTCTAATGTTTGGATGTTTGATGCACAAAAGTTTTTAATTTTAAGGACGTCAATTTATTTCTTCTTTTGTGGCTTGAGCATATCTAAGAACCACTGCCAGATCCAAAGTCCTGAAGGCGTTCTCTTGTGTTTTCATCTAAGATTTTTATGGTCTTAGATCTTATATCTAAATAGTCCTTGACCCCAGTTTTTGTGTGTGTTAGTTTTTGTGCATGGCATGAAGTAGGGGTCCAACTTCGTTTCTTCTCCTCTGGATGTTCCTTGTCCAGCACCATGTTTTTGGAGAGACTATTCTTTGCCCTATTGCATCGTCCTGGCTGCATGCCAGTTGAGGTGCGGGTTTATTTCTGGTCTCTCTATTCTATTCCACTGCTGTAATTACTGTAGCTTTGCAGAAGCCCAAATGGGTGAGAACTCCAGCATTGTTCTTTTTTCCAAGACTGTTTGGGCATTCTGAGCCCCTTGAAATTCCATATGAATTTGAGGGTGGGTTTTTCAGTTTCTACAAAAATGGCTGTTGGGATTTTGATAGTTATTGTTCTGCATCTGTGTTTGAAGTTCAAATTCAAGAGTTCAGAGTTGGCAGCAATAAACCCCAGCTTGACCACAAGGCAGCAGTAAAACACAAGCTATTTATTGGGGGCTGGACTCACAGGTTTGAGGTAGGAGGCGGTGCGGAGGGAGCTACAGGGGTGAGGCAGGGGCTGGGGGCAGGAGTGTGGATGGCTGCGAGGTGCCCAGGTGACACCCCACAGACAGCTGGCGCGGCAGCCTCGGGGCCTGAGAGTGCCAGCGGGTCTCATCAGTGCAGAGGCTTATCCTGTCTGTGGCGGAGCACATGTTGGGTGTAGGATATGCAAAGCGTGTTAACTCTAAGTGATTATAAATGGATGCATTGCTTATCTGGGCTATTTTTAAAGCAATTGGATGCATTAGAGTTTTAATTTGGTGCCAGATTGTGCCAGTTTGAAACTATTGTGTACTCCGGAAAAGCCATGTTCTTTAATCCTGTTTCAATATTGCCGGGTGGGATGTTTTTGATTAAGTTGTTTCCATGGAGATGTGACCCACCCATTGTGGTGGCAACCTTTCATTAGGTGTTTCCATGGAGATGTGCCTCTACCCGTTCAAGGTGGGGTTGCCCTTTAAGGGGGAACCATTTTGAAAAAAGCTTCAGAGCCAACAGAGCCCACACAGCAAGAGACCTTTGGAGATTTAGAAGGAAAACACCCCCGGGGAAGCCTTATGAAAGGAAGAGAGAAAGCTAGCAGACGTCGCCATGTACCTTCCCAGCTGAGAGAGGTGTCCAGAAGCCAGAGATCACAGCGAACGCCAGCCACGTGCCTTCCCAGCTGACAGGTGTTCCCGATGGCATCGGCCTTTCTTGGGTGAAGGTAACCTTTTGTTGGTGCCTTAATTTGGGCATTTTTCACAACCTTAGTACTGCAAACTTGCAACTTAATAAACTCCCTTTTTAAAAGCCATTCCATTTTCTGGTGTATTGTACCCTGGCAGCTTTAACAAACTAAAACACAGTTAAAAAAAAATTTCCTTAGGAGTTGAGAACAGTTTATTCATTACTGATGTCCCTTTCCTGGCAGGAAGGGCGGTAAGTTCTAGGGGAAGGTAAACTGATCACTTATTAAAGCTACCCTGCTACCAGTCAATAGCGAGGGTTTCTCTGCTGGATATGCTCAAATGTCCAATTCCTGAGACACCGAGTTTCAAAGAGAGAAGGTGGGAAGCAGGAGCCAAGATGGTCCATCAGCCTAAAAATCCGTCTCCCTGAAGCACAGTAAATCCGATAGTTTATAATATTAGAAGTTGGGCAGGTTTTAAGATAATGAGTGCAGTGGGCTGAGATGACAAAGTTAGAGATGATTTAATTATTGAGCATGTGCAGACTGATGACGTGTTAGCTTTGTCTAGTAGGATAGTTTAGGAATTGGGTGGGTTAGTTCTCGGCTGAAGGCCCTTCATTAAATAAACTTAGGGTTTAGTCTTTGTGATCATAAGACTCTAAAGCTGTAAAACAGAATAAGGGGTTATAAGCCGGGCTAGTTGCAAGATTTTAGGCCTAAGTTTTCTTTTTTGTTTGGGAAGTGCATGGTCCGGGAATCGAAGCCGTGTCTCCTGCATGGCCGGCAAGAATTCTACCACTGAACCACCCTTGCACCACCCGCAAGGGTTTTACAATCACAAAATAAAGATTATATAATTATAAAATCAATATAGAAGATCAAGGCAGCTGTGTTACAGTTCAGGAATTTGGGGTATTTTTGTGTGTGGCTATTTTGCAATATACAAGGAGGCAAGAAAAGCATCATGATTCAGTGATCATAATTATTTGTGAATTCCTAGGTCTCAGTTACACTGCTAGCAGTCTGGGGTGAGGACAGCATTTTTTTTTTTTTTAATGGACCCAGGCTGCTGTGAAGAAGTCAGCATTACCCAGGGCCAGCACACAAGGAACATCTTTGCCTCATTCATATAGCAATCTCTGGGTCACTTTGGGTAATATTGCCTTCTTAAGAAAATATTAAACCTTCGAATCCATGAGCATGGAATGTCTGTCCATTTATTTAGGGCTCTGTAATTTCCTTCAGCAATGTTTTACAGTTTTCAGTGTATCTGTTTTATCTTCTTGGTTAAATTAATTCCTAGGTATTTTATTCTTTTGGATAGTTTTGTACATGGAATTATTTTCTTAATTTCCATTTTGGATTACTCACTGCTGGTGTTCAGAAACACAATTGAATTTGTGCATTGATCTTGTACCCTGAAACTTTGCTGAGTTCATTTATTTGCTGCGTATTATTTGGGATTTTCAATATATAAGATCCTATCATCTGCTAATAGAGTTAGTTTTACTTCTTCCTTTCCAAATTAGATGCCTTTTATTTCTTTTTCTTGTCCATATGCCCTGGCTGGATCCTTCAGTCCAATGTTGAATAGCAGTGGTGAAAGCAGGTATCCTTGCTTTGCCCTGGACTTAGGAGGAAAGCTTTCAGTCTTTCACCATCGAGTATCATGTGAGCTTTCATAATAACTTTTCATAGATAACTCTTACGCCACTGAGGAGCTTCCTTTCTGTTCCTAGTTTTTTGAGTAATTTTTTCATGAAATGGTGTTGGGTTTTCCTAAAAGCTTTTTGTCAGTCAAAGCATAGAGATGACTATGCTTTTATGTCCTGTGGTAATTTGTTAGCTGCCAGGATGCAATATACCAGAAACAGAACAGCTTTTAAAAGGGGAATTTAGTAAGTTGCTCATTTACAGTTCTAAGGCCGAGAAAATTTCCCAATTAAAGCAAGTCTATAGAAATGTCCAATCTAAGGCTTCCAGGTAAAGATGCCTTGATTCAAGAAGGCCAATGAAGTTCAGGGTCTCTCTCTCTCAAGTGAGAAGGCACATGGCGAACACAGTCAGGGTTCCTCTCTCATCTGGAAGGGCACATGGCGAACACAGCATCATCTGTTAGCTTTCTCTCCTGGCTTCCTATTTCTGGAAAGGCACATGGTGAACATGGTCAGGGTTCCTCTCTCATCTGGAAGGGCACATGGTGAACACAGAGTCATTTGCTAGCTTCTCCTGGCTTCCTGTTTCATGAAGCATCCCGGGAGGCATTTTGCTTCTTCATCTCCAAAGGCTGGTGGACTCTGCTTCTCATGGCTCTATCACCCTGCTCTGCTCTCTCTGAATCTCCTCATCTCCAAAGTTTGCTGGTTGTTGGACTCTCTGCTTTGTGATACTGCTCTTTCTGAATCTCCTATTCTCCAAAATGTTTCCTCTTTTATAGGACTCAAATAAACCAATCAAGACCCGCCCAAATGGGTGGAGACATGTCATCACCTAATCCAGTTTAACAACCACTCTTGACTAAATCACATCATCTGGGGAGATGATCTGATTACAGTTTCAAACATACAGTATTGAATAGGGATTATTCTACCTTTGTGAAATGGGATTTTGATTAAAACATGGCTTGTCTAGGGGGCATACATCCTCTTAAACCAGCACATGTCCCCCTTTGAGTTTTTAAATATTGACATAAAAATGCTGATTTTTAAAAAACGTTGAGCCACTCTTACATTCATGGGATAAATTGCCCTTTTTCACGGTATATAATCTTTTGAATATGTTGTTTGTGGTGAGAAACCGTATGTACATCAGAAAAACAATTTCTCAAATTTAGTCCACTCCTATGGATGTGAACGCATCATAAATAGGACCTTTTGATGGGGCTACTTCAGTTGTGACTCACCTTATTCACAATAGGATGTAATCCTATTACTAGAGCCCTTTATAAATGGAAGAATTCAGATATGAGTGAGAGAAAGCCATGGAAGCAAGGAGCTGAAATCAAGAAAACCTGGAAGAGAAGGGAGAGCAGCAGACGCTGTCAAATGCCCTAGGGCAGAGGAGCCAAGGACCACCACCGCCGGTCTTCAGGAAGAAAGTGTTGCCTTGATATTGCCTTGATTGTGACATTTTCCCAGCCTCAAAACTGTGAGCATTGTTTAACCCGATGCATTTCATGGTGTTTGCTTTGAGCAGCCTTGGAAACTAAAACAGATTTTGGTACCAAGAGTGGCACCAAATAGCCTGGAATTGAGTGATGAGGGAAGGCTGGAAGAGTTGTGAGCTGCTTGATAGGAGAGGCCTGGATTGCTTTGAAGAGATATGGATGCTAAGGTTAGTTCTGATGAGGACTTTGATGGGAATGATGGATGTGTCATTAGAAGCTGGAGGAAAGTCAATCCTTATTTTAAAGTGGCAAAACTGAGTTCTGATGTGGATGGAAGGCAGAATTTGAAGGTGGTGAGCTTGGATATTTAGCTGAAGGGCTTTCCAAGATAAGCGTGGATACTGCAGCCTGACTTCTCCTTGCAGCTTATAGTAAGATGCGAGAGGAAAAGAATAAGCTGAGAACAGAACTCTGTCTGGCACAAAGAAACCAGAAATTGGTTTGAAAAATTCCGAGTTTCTAGAAATGAGTCCCCAGAGAATTAGGCTCCATGTGAGGGTTGAGCTTAAAATGGATTCAGTCAGCCATTTCAGTGAAAGTCAGGATTGGAAGTGCAGTTTTCCAGGAGGGATTTATGGAAAGCACTTTTGTCTGATGGTTGGGACCCCTGTATGCTGCATGCAAAACCAAGAAGTTTTTTTTGCAAGATCTGTATAAATGGAACCACTACAAGCCTGAACTAAAAGGGACAGATTGAAGGAAAATTTCTTCAAAGGCAGAACCATGGAAGCTGAAGTCTGGCGCAAAGATATCTTGGGTCAAGAGAGCCAGCCCACCCGTGTGTGTGGAGAGGGTGAGTCTGCCCTGGAGCTTGGAGAGGGTGGGCCTTCCACCTGTTGTTTTGGATGTGTGCTGCCACCCCAGTGCCCAGAGAGGTCCAGCCTATGCCTGGGAATTGTTTGTTGCCACCCCAGTGCCCAAACAGGGTTCAGCCTATGCCTGGGAATTGTGTGCTGCCACCCCAATGCCCAAAGAGGTTGAGCCTATGCCTGGGAATTGTGTGCTCCCACCCCAGTGCCCAAAGAGGGTTGAGCCTAAGCCTGGGAATTGCAGAGAGTCTGGCTGCCATGCTGATGCTTGATGAGGGTGGAACTCTCACCCCGATGTTTGTGGAGAGCAAGGCCACTTTCCAGCACTTGCAAAGAATGGAGCTGCCACTCCATCAGGCCTGGAGCACAGAACATCATTCTACAGGTGACGATGGTGGAATTCATTCCATAGATGAAGTCTAATGGACAGTTCCTGCAGCGTTTTGGAATTGTTTGGGAGCTGTGACCCCTGTTTTCCTTCTAATTTCTCCCCTCTGGAGTGGGAATATTTATCCTATGCCTGTCTCTCTAGTGGATATTTTAAATGGATAGCTTGTTTTCTAGGCTTTCCAGGTCCACAGATGGAGGGAATTGTGTCCCAGGAGAAACCACACCCAAACTGATTTTGCTGAGACTTTATACTTAGTATTGTCACTGAAGTGACTGAAGACTTTGGGATATTGTGATGGAATTAATGTGTTTTGCACATAGAAGGAACATGTCCTCTTGGGTTCCAGAGTGGAAGTTTGTACCCCAGAAAAATGTGTTATTAAATTTAAGTATATATTCTTTTAAATGTGGGGTCTCTGAAGTCTCTATTCCTTTAGCTTGCATCAGTTAGAAATCCAACAGAGATTTCTTTGAAAAAGAGAAGGGGTGAAGAAAGGGAAGGAAAGGAAGGCAAGGCAGGGAATGGAAATCCTCTCCCAGTCTTTGCAGACTGCCTCTGTGCAGGGCCCCCCCTTCAACCCTTAGCCAGACCATTTACAACTCTGCCTTTGCCTTTAGTTCCTGATTGTACTGAACCAAGAGATTAGCCAGAGATGGACACTTGGGCTCTTCTTAGATCTTTTTGACCACGCCTCCTGACCTGCATACTTGCAGCTTTCTGAATTCCCCAGTATACAGTGGGGAATTCATGGGCGCCTTTGAATGCCCTAATTTCCCAAAGAAACTCTCTCCACAACTTCCTCCGGCTGTCAGTGCTCTTCTTGTATGCTTCAATGTCATCTTTTACCCCACATGGCTGATGGTCATTCTTTACACTAGTTCAGGGTACACCCATTGCTTTTCCATCCTTAGTGATTTCCCAGTGAAATGAAACAAAAACAAGTATATTGTACCAATCCTTCTGGTAACCCCCAGACAGGTTAGAACAGACAAATACAAGTCTTTGTAGACAAGGGATGCTCTGCCCTTTCTAGATCCAAGGACCCGTGTCCCAACTGGGAACGTAGGCTGCTGTCTTTAGACCATCACTGGGCCAGGGAGAGGGGTGGAGCGAGGGCAAATAAACTTCAAAGTGCTTCTACCACTTTAAATGCCTTTTCCTGCATTCAGTGTTGTCATGGTTGCTGTAAACCGTTTACTATTTTCTGAAGTTCTGACAAAGTTGATTCTGACATTTTTTGCTTCATTTTTCAATGCTTTTCTGGAGGGACTGACCCCTGGGGCTGCCTACCCTGCCATTTTCCACTGACACCGCTGCAGGCTCTGTCTGCTTTGCTCGTCTTTCTTATCCTGCAGTAGTAGTTGGTGCCTGGTCGCTGCTCCACGTTTTCTGAATGAACGGCGCGACAATAGAAAGACGTGAAGGTTTCTTTTTAAGAGTCTGCCATATGCCAATTACTCCTTAGGTCCTTTCAACTGCATTATCCCTCGTCCTCACAACAAAATTGCATGGCAGATATTCATTTCCCTATTGATCAGATGAGGACATTGAAGCTCAAGAAAGGTCAGTAACTTTCCCAAGTCTTACAGAAATAACTAAGCAGGGCTGGGCCTCCACCCGAAGTGTCTGCCACAAACTCTTCGTTGCTTCATTATGTTTCTCATTTTGCCCTTGAAGTTGGTGCCCCATGGGAGAGGTAGGGCACACTGAGGCGGAGCTGGGCTTTAATCTCTTTTCTTCATGTACCATAAGGCACTTAAATTTGCAGAATTAATTGGATCTGGAGGATTGGTCACTATTGGGTAGAGTGATCTTCATTTAATCTTGCCAAACAACTTACTGAAAAGGTAACTTTGGAAATCCTATGTGACTGTTTGTCTGAAGTACACTTTGGAAGACATTAGAAATGCTCCTCTGTTATATTTTTTGATAAATGAAGTTCCTCTTCCCATACCTTCTTTTCCCATTGTATTTTAAATGAAATGAACATTTTCACTTTTTATTTGTCCAAAATGATTACTGGCTCCAAGCAAACAACTTTTGGAGGTTATGGGAAAGCTTTAACATGCATTTACATCTGGCAACATAAATCGTATTTTTCCTTCTATACAGTGCTAATTCTATCTCTCTGTTATGCTGTTCAATTTGTTAGCCAATAGCTACATGCGAATGTTTCAGTTTAAATTAATAAAAATTAATAAAACTAAAAATTCAGTTCCTCCTTAACACTGCCTGTATTTCAAGGGTCTAATGGCCTCATGTGGCTACTTGCTGCCATATTGGACCACATGGAACATTTTCATTGTTGCAAAATTTCTGTTAACTTATTAAAGTTCTATTAAGTTGCTCCATCAATTTCTGTTCTTGGCCAGCCAGGAGAGGTTTTCTGAATCATCATTAGTTAAAAACCCATTAAGTAATGCTTTTTTTAGGTTGGGGAGAGTCTACACAAAGTGGATTAAAGAGATGTGGCCTTCTTATTGTGTAGAATCCCACAGAAACATGTGTACTGCTGAAATACTAGACAGAATGGTGATGAGCTTCAGAAATGTCATATGTGTTTCATTACCTTTAAAAGAATGTTGCTAGTATTTTTCTGTTCCAGACATTCTGGATACGATACATGCATTTACTAATTCTTCCCCCATGCGAAGTTAGTTTTTCAGCAGAAACTCTCTTATCCAACTAATGACATAAACCCATATTTTCCATTCAGTTTTAAAACCAGTCTTGACTGCTACTCATAGCCTGCTCAACACTTGCGGCCAGTTGTCTGCTGGTTGACTCATCTGTTTCCAGACCCGTTTATGCCAAATGTATTTATCATTTTATTACATAGTTTAATAAAATATTATGTAAGCAAAATTTGAACCAAAGGAAAGGATTTATTTTCCTTATAATTACAGAGTTCACTGTATTTGAAAGACTCAGAGATAAGTTGTTTAAAAATTGCCGTTGGATTTAGAATGGATGGGCAACTACAGGAGACTGAAAAAATTGTGAAACTTTAGAAGAACTGGTATTTAAATTGCGTCAAAGGTGACATTATGTTTTCACCTTTGTTCTAGTTTGCTAGCTGCTGGAATGCAATATACCAGAAATGGAATGGCTTTTTAAAAGGGGAATTTAATAAGTTGCTAGTTTACAGTTTCTAACGCTGAGAAAATGTCCCAATTACAAGTCTATAGAAATGTCCAGTCACAGGCATCCAGGGAAAGATACCTTGATTCAAGAAGGCCGATGAAGTTCAGGGTTTCTCTCTCATCTGGAAAGGCACATGGTGAACACAGTCACAGTTTCTCTTTCGGTTGGAAGGGCACATGGCAAGCAAGGCATCATCTCCTACTTTCTCTCCTGGCTTCCTGTTTCATGAAGCTCCCCGGGAGGCATTTTCCTTCTTCATCTCCAAAGGTCGCTGGCTTGCGGACTCTGCTTTATCGTGCTGCAGCATTCTCTGCTCTCTCTGAGTCTCTCTCTCCAAAATGTTTCCTCTTTTATAGGACTCTAATAAACCAAACAAGACCCACCCAAATGGGTGGAGACATGTCGTCCCTTAATCCAGTTTAACAACCATTCTTGACTAAATCACATCTCATTACAGTTTCAAACATACAGCATTGAATAGGGATTATTCTACCTTTATGAAATGGGATTTATATTAAAACATGGCTTTTCTTAGGGGACATACTTCCTTTCAAACCAGCACAACCTTCATCCAGAGAAACCTAAACTGGAAATTTTAGACAACGCATAATGGACATGATTTGTGCAAGATTCTCTGCGTTAACCTATGTTTTTGATTTGCCACCCAATTACCAGTCTCTGTCTGTTTAGATAAGAGGGCTTCTACTATATTTTATGCATATTCTAAATGAGGAACTGAGGTGAAGATTGAAAAAACAACTTGCCTTAATTCATACAATGAGCATGTGACAGCACCTGGACATGAAATTAGTCCGTCTGACCCAAAGCCTTTTTCTTTTCCCATTCTGCTCTCTACAAGATTCGATATGAATCCTTTATTCCTTCTTTTCTCTTTTATCTCATGTCACTTTAACAATATACCACATTAGGAATGCAACAAAGCCAGGAGAGATGGAAGCAGGGAAGTGGATGGGGCAGTTGTGCCTTTCTGGGCAGGAGGCCCCAGTGGCACGTAGTAAGACAGCAGCAGCCTGAAGGGAAAGAAAGGGACTCCAGAAGTGTGGCATGAATGGAACTTCTTTTTGTCGATGGCAGCAGGTGTTACTGCCTAGTTAAAGGAGGCAGGATGCTAGCTGCTATGAAAGGAGTGGCATTGCATGGATAGGACCATGTCTCCTCACAGATTCAAAATTGTCTGGCAGTCAAGGTCCTTCATGGCCTAGCTCTCTCTCTACTCTGGTACTTTTTGCCTTTGTTCATTTAATTGCTCTAGCCTAAAATATCCATCTTTCCACTCTTTCCATCTACATCTTATCCATTCTTTAGGGCTCAATGCTGTTATCTCCTTTGTAGAGCCTTTCACAGATGATGACTTCAGCACTGAACACCAAGTTGCTCAATACCATTACTGTCCACCTTTTGGTTATTTGTGAACATTTCCCATTTTCTCTACCAAGTTGTCTGCTTCTGGAGGGCAGGGACCTCCCTCCCCATGTCCCTTACCACTGTAGATAGCAAAAGTCCATGATGATTGAGTCAGTGGCTCATCACTTTTGAGCTATGTGAACTATGCAGGGTTCTACCTTGTAGCCTTTGCTTCTTGATGGCCCTCCTACTTCTGTTATAATGTAACTCATCCATTTCTTCTAGAAGGCAGTCCCATGCCCACACTTCCTTTGCTGTGAACTGGGTTCCTTGATCAGAAGCAATGCTGTGTGGAATACCATGATGAAGGATAAGGCATTCTCTAAGTCCACGGATGGTAGTTTTGGCAGAAGCATTTTGTGTAAGGAAAGCAAACCCATATCTGGAGTATGTGTCTATTCCAATTAGAACAAATCGCTGCCCCTTCCATGATGGAAGTGGCCCAGTGTAATCAATCTGCCACAGTGTAGTGGTCTGATCACCTCGGGAAATGGTGCTATATCAGGGACTGAGTGTAGGTCTCTGCTGCTGGCATATTGGGCACTCAGCTGTGGCTGTAGCCAAGTCAGCCTTTGTGAATGGAAGTCCGAGTTGTTGAGCCCATGCATAACCTTCATCCTTACCACTTTGTTCATGAGCACATTGGTCAATGACAGGAGTGGCTGGGGAAAGAGGCTGACTGGTATCCACAGAATGGGTCATCTTACCCACTTGATTACTAAAGTCTTCCTCTGATGAAGTCATCCTCTGGTGGGCATTCACACGGAGCACAGTTAGCCTCATGTGTTTGCACGTTAAAACAGGTCCACCCGTGTAACTCTCCCCCAGTCCTCTTTGTACACAATTTTCCAATCATGCTCCTTCCAAATCCTTGACCATCCAGCCAAGCCACTGGCTGCAGCCCATGAGTCAGTACACAGATGCACACCTGGCCTTTTCTTCTTCCAAGCAAAATGAATTACAAGGTGCAATGCTCGAAGTTCTGCCCACTGGGAGGATTTCCCCTCACCACTGTCCTTCAAGGACACCCCAGAAAGGGGTCATAGTGCTGCAGCTGTCCACTTTCGGGTGGTACCAGCATGTCATGCTGAACCATCTGTAAACCAGGCCCGAGTTTTCTCTTCCTCAATTCACTGTAGTCAGTTCACTGTAAGGAACTCCCCAAGAGGCCATAGCTCTGGTCTAGGAAAGAGAAGGTAATGTGGCAGGAGTGGAGACCATGGGCATTTGGGCCACTTCCTCATGTAACTTACTTGTGCCTTCAGGAGCTGCTCTGGCTCTATCTCATATATACCATTTCCATTTCACAATAGAGTGCTGCTCTGCACGCCCAACTTTATGGCTTGGTGGGTCAGACAACACCAAGCTCATGATAGGGAACTCAGGTCTCATGGCAACTTGGTGGCCCATGGTTAAGTGTTCAATCTCCACTAAGGCCCAGTAGCAGGCCAAAATCTGTTTCTCAAAAGGAGAGTAGTTATCTGCAGCAGATGGTAAGGCTTTGCTCCAAAATCCTAAGGTTCTGCATTGTGAGTCTCCTTTAGGGGCCTGCCAAAGGCTCCAGACAGCATCTCTATTTGCCACTGACACTTCCAGCACCATTGGATCTGCTGGATCATACGGCCCAAGTGGCAGAGCAGCTTGTACAGCAGCCTGGACCTGTTGCAGAGCCTCCTCTTGTTCAGGTCCCCACTCAAAATTAGCAGCTTTTCTGGTCACTCGATAAACGCGCCAGAGTAGCACAGGCAAATGAGGAATATGTTGTTGCCAAAATCGAAAGAGACCAACTAGGCGTTGTGCCTCTTTTTTGGTTGTAGGAGGGGCCAGATGCAGCAACTTATCCTTCACCTTAGAAGGGATATCTCAACATGCCCCACACCACTGGACACCTAGAAATTTCACTGAGGTGGAAGGCCCCTGTATTTTTGTTGGATTTATCTCCCATCCTCTGACATGCATATACCTTACCAGTAAGTCTAGAGTAGTTGCTACTTCTTGCTCACTAGATCCAAGCAACATGATATCATCAATATAATGGACCAGTGTGATGTCTTTTGGGAGGGAGACACAATCAAGCTCCCTGTGGACAAGATTATTACGTAGGGCTGGAGAGTTGATATACCCCTGAGGTAGGACAGTGAAAGTATATTGCTGACCTTGCCAGTTGAAAGCAAACTGTTTCTGGTTGTCCTTACTAAGAGCTGTTGAGAAAAAAGCACTTGCCAGATCAATAGCTACATACCAGGTACCAGGGGATGTACTGATTTGCTCAAGCAATGATATCACATCTGGAACAGCAGCTGCAATTGGAGTTACCACCTGGTTGAGTTTACGATAATCCACTGTCATTCTCCAAGACCCATCTGTTTTCTGCACAGGCCAAATAGGAGAGTTGAATGGGGATGTGGTGGGAATCACCAACCCTGTATCCTTCAAGTCCTTAAGAGTGGCAGTAATCCCTGTAATCCCAGTATTGCTTCTGATTTACTATTTTGCTAGGTAGGGGCAGTTCTAGTGGCTTCCACTTGGCCTTTTCCACCATAATAGCCCTCACTGCATGAGTTAGAGAGCTAGTATGGGAATTCTGCCAGTTGCTCAGTGTGTCTATTCCAATTATACATTCTGGAATTGGGGAAATAACTACAGAATGGGTCCAGGGGCCTACTGGACCCACTGTGAAATGGACCTGAGCTAAAACCCCATTGATTACCT
>PVIY010053224.1:0-14802 GCA_004026745.1 Myrmecophaga tridactyla | reverse complement strand
TGTTAAAATAGATTTAGTTTGAAATGCTAGTGATCAATGAAAGGGATCAGTAAGGGGTATGGCCTGTAAAATTTTTTTTTCTGTTTGTTATATTTTTCTGTTGTCTTTTTATTTCTTTTTCTGAATTGATGCTAATGTTCTGGGAAATGATCATGATGATGAATATGCAACTATGTGATGATATTGTGAATTGCTGAGTTTATGTGTTGGGAATGTTTGTGTTTCTTGTAATTTTTCTTAATTAATAAAAAAATTTTTTAAAAATGGAAATAATAAGTGTTGGAAAGGATGAGGAGAAATAGGAACATTCATTCATTGCTGGTGGAAATGTAAAATGGTGCATTCACTATGGAAGATAGTTTGGTGGTTTCTGTAGAAAATTAAGGATAGAACAATAATATGACCTGGCAATCTCATTAGTAGGTTTATATCCAAAAGAATTGAAAGCAAGGACTTGTACTGATACTTGCACACCAAGGTCAATAGTGACATTATTCACAATCGCCAAAAGATGGGAGCAAGACAAGCATCCATCAACCTATGAATGGATAAACAAAATTGTATATAATACAATGGAATACTATTCAGCCATAAAAAGAATGAAGTCCTGATACATGTGACAACATGGATGAACCCTGAAGTTCATGTTAAGTGGAATAAGTCAAGCACAAAAGGATAACTATTGTATGATCTCACTGATTTGGAATAATTAGAATAAGTGAACTCATAGAGTCAGAATCTAGAATATACATTACCAGGGAATGGATTGGGGTGGGGAATGGGAAGTTAAGATGTAACAGGGTTCCTATTCAGAATGTTGAAAATGCTTTGGTGATGGATAATAGTGATAGTAGCACAATATTGTGAACATAATTAACAACACTGAAATATATATATATGAATGTGATTAAAAGGGGATATATTAGATTGTATATATGGTAACAGAACAAAAAAAAATTTTAAATCCATGAAACTACACTACGCAAAGTGTGAACCCTAAATAAAACCATGGACTAAAGTTAATAGTATAATTATAAAAATGTGCTATTAGTTGTAATTGCACACCAGTGTAAGGTGTTAATAGCAGGATAGTGTAATGGTTTGAAGCTGTATGTACCCCAGAAACGTATATTCTTAAAGTAAATCCATCCTGTGGGTGTGGACCCATTGTGAATAGGATCTTTTGATGCATAAGATCTTAAGTTAGGAGGTGACCCCCCTCATTCAGGGTGGGTCTTAATCTTTTTACTGGAGTCTTTAAAAGAGAATGAAATTCAGACCAAGAGAGAGTGCTGCCATGGAAGCAAGAAGCTGAAAGCAAGAAATTGGGAAGAGATCAGAGAAATCAGCAGACACCACCATGTGCCTAGCCATGTGACAGCTGGTCTTCAGGGAGAAAGCATCACCGGATGATGCCTTGATATGGACATTTTACTCATTACCAAAACTGTAAGTTGTAAGTTAATAAATTTCCATAGCTAAAGCCAATGCATTTTATGGTATCTGTTTTTGGCAGCTTAACAAACTGGAACAAGTGATATATGGAAATTCTGTATTTTATGTATGATTGTTTTGTAAACCCACAAGTTCTCTTAATAAAGAAAAGTAATGCAAAATGAAAGCTATAGGAGGACATATGATATCTGTAGCCAGTATAACATGCATTGACTGTCCCACAATGACACCTCAAAAATAAAGACTGGAATCTGGAAGAGAACTAGATAAGTTATCCATTGCTGTGCAACAATTCATCACTAAACTTAGAACCCTAAAACAACAACTATGACCTCATAGTTTCTTTAGGGTAAAAACCAGGACATAGCTTGTCTGATGCCTCTGGCTCAGGTCTCTCACAATATGCATCAAAAGTATGGGCTTGGCTGATAGACATCTCAAGGCTCCCCTGGGGAAGGATCTGATCCAAGGTCAGTCAGGGGTCTGTAGATAGGCATCAGGTTCTCTCACTCTCTGTTGCACAGAAACATCAGTTCCTTGCCAAGTGGGTCTCTTCAAGGGCAGCACACAATATACCACGTGGCTATCTAACAAGCCAGAGAGTGAGAAAGCACAATGCAAGGATGACCCACATTCTCTGTAGCATTCTCAGAAATAACATCCCATCACTTTTTTTTAACATTTTCATTATGAAATATAATATATATATATATATATAAGTGATACATTTCAAAGTTGTTAAAACCAGTTTTAGAACTAATTTCAATGTATGGTATATGTTACAGTTCTACCATTTCAGGTATTTCCTTCTCCACCGGAGACTAAAAAGAAATATCAATACAATGATTCAGTAGTTATACTCATTTGTTAAATTCAATCTTCTGTCTTATAACTCTCCCTTCTCCTTTGATCCAGCTCCCAACTTTTAGGGATATTTGTACAATGACCACTCTAACTTCATGATGAAAAATGGTGTTGACATTACTGGGTAGGGGGATGCAACTGGATGATGCCCTTGTAGAGACTGGTAACTCTGGATTTCAGGACTTATCTGACCTAGGAACTAACTAGAGATTATAGGTTTCTGAAAAATAAACTTAGTGAGTGGAACTTTTATCGAGCCTCAGATAGAGCCTTGGGTATTCTTTAAGGTATACAGGAATACTGTTGCTTAGGGCTTGGCATACCATAGCAATTAGCGATATCTAACTGAAGCTTGCATAAGAGTAACCTCCAGAATAGCCTCTCAGCTCTATTTGAAATCTCTTAGCCACTGACACCTTATTTTGTTACATTTCTTTTCACCCTTTTGGTAGGCATTGTCAATCTCACAGTGCCAGGGCCAACCTATTCCCTGGGAGTCATGTCCCACGTTGTCAGGGAGACTTACACTCCTGGACATTAATCCATCACTTTTACTGTATTCTATTCATTAGAAGCTAGTACTAAGTCCAGCTACATGCAAGGAGAAGGCATGAGGACATGACTGCCAAGAGGTAGGGAAAATTGGGGCCATCCCGGAGGATCAGCATCACAAGAACTAGACAAGGCCAATCTCTGACACTAAGTTTATAGGGTGTTTGATGTCCCACTGAATAATACAAAAGTGTTTTAACAGCATAGATATTGCATTGCAGCAATCCTCAATTATAATGACTAGAAGAAAACACACCATCTCTGAGGCTCCAACAGACTATAGTGCAGTCTGGCTATGTGATAACCACCTAGAGAAAATATTAAATTTTGAGTTCCAGAGGGGCAGGGTCCATTTCTTTCTCATTGTTGGCTTCCTGGAAGCACTTAAACAAGGTGAGCACTCAATGAATACTGAATTAACTGAGAAGAATGAAATTTAAGTAGCAAAGTAATGGCTAAGAGACACAGGGCAGGCAACATGCAAACAGCAGGGTTCCAGGGTGACAACTGTGTATGGACTAAGAGACACTTCCTTCATAGAAATTGCTGTCCCTTCTTTACTTGACCCTCCCTTATAAGTTGAAACAATCTTGTCTTCAGACAAGGAGATTTTCAAAGATCCAGTCCATCTCTGAAAGATTCAGCCTCAGTCTCATGTGCTAGCAATCCACATTCAACCTTGTGTTCCATATGTAGCGAATAAGCTTTTGCCCTGAGTGCTGGTTTGACACTGTTATGTATCACCAGAAAAGCCATGTTCTTCTAATCCATTCTTGTGGAGACAGACCTATTGTTGGGTGGGACCTTTTGATTAAATTGTTTCCATGGAGATGTGACCCACCCAATTCAAGGTGGGTCTTAATCCTTTCCTGAAGCCCTTTATGAGAGAAAGCCAGAAACATTGAAAGAGAATAAAACACCCCAGGAGAAACCAGAAGGACCCACAGTTGCTGAGAGAGCCATTTTTTTGAAACCAACCCAGGAGGAAATGGCCAGCAGACGTCACCATATACCATCCCGTGTGACAGAGAAAGCCTGGACATGATTGACCTTTCTCAAGTGAAGTATCCTCTTGTTGGGGCCTAAATTTGGACATTTTCATGGCTTTAGAACTGTAAATTTGAACCCTAATAAATCCCCTTGTGAAAGCCAATCCATTTCTGGTATATTGCATTCTGGCAGCTTTAGCAAAGCGAAACACCCTGTTTCTAATAAAATAATCATCCATGCCAGCTGGGAATTGGACCCTGACCTTACATTCAGCACCTCATTCCTGATCCTGATACCTCCATATTCTTCCATCCATTGAGGTCATGTTTCTACTTAGATTAACCAGTCTCTCCCCAAACCCTCCCCAGAGACTCCAGCCATTCTCTTGAAATCCAAACTAGCCAACTACTTTCTCTCCTGCACACAGACATCCCAGATACCAACTATCTGCAGCTTCCCAATCAACAAATACTTGCTCCTCAAGGATGTCCTTTCTGCCTTAGCCTGCCTGGTAAGGCCTTGACTCTCAATCTTACCCTCCAGCCACAGTTACCTTGGTCATGCCTTCAACTTATCTCTGTCACCCCTTATTTTAATTCCTAACCTAACAACTCTTCATAAAAAATAAGAACATTTTCTTTCTGTCTGGCACTGTCATCTCTTCCCTAGTCCCTATAATAATCCCCTGATGTTTTCCCATTCCTTTTACCTGCTCAGATTTTTTTCTCCCTATGTTCCCAGAAGAACCTCTATTTTTAAAATATTTTTATTATAAACAACGAACAAACAAGAATCTCTTTTAAAAACATAAACAAAATCATGTCACTTCTCTGCTGAAAAAATTCCAATAGCCTCCAGTTTCAGATGGAATGATATCCATCCTTCTTGCTAACATGGTCTTCAAGAACCTGTTAAGTCTCCATCCAAATCTCCATCAACGACCACTCTTTTCCTAACTCCCTGGCCTTCTTGCTATTCCTCCAAAAAAAATTCCAGCTCTTTGCCCACCTCCCAACCTTGACATACCCTCTTCTCTTTTCCTGGTACTCTACCAGGAAAACTCTATCCAGCCACCTAGATAACTCTTACTCTGCCTTCAAACCTCAGCTGGAAACAAATTTCCTCGGGGAAACATTTCCTGGTCATCAATCTGAGGCCGATCTTGCCTATTATTCTTTCCTAAATCATCCAGTCCTGTTCTTTCCCATGCCTCATCATGTCTAGTAACCAGATATTTTTATGCCTATTTCTCTTCCTCAATTTTAGTATGAGGAAATTCTGCAAAATTCCAAGGTTTGGGAAAGAGTAAACCATGTTCTTTTTTTCTTAAGATGAGGGCCCCTTTATCTAGAAACAAAGATCCAGATAGTAAGGATGAAACCAAGCTTCAATGCCCTCTGGGCCCTCTCAAGCCCCAGTGGGGAAGAAAAGGACCATTACTTACATAGGAGAGTTGAAGTTTTCATTATCACCATTCCTGGCAGATTCCCATAGGACTCAAAGAGCCAGGTCCTCTCTACTCTCATAAAGGAGGAACAAAATTTCTACAGAGACAGTCCCAGCAGGTGCAAACAGGCATGTGTCATCTGTTTTATCTTCATCTTTCCAGCCATCAGAGCCTCCTTCCTCTAGGTCATAGACATAGTCGTGACTCTTACAAGGGGTGGAGGTTTGGGGATATGTATCCCAGAAAAACAGGCTCTCAAACCTTATCCATACCTGTGGGTATGAATCCATTGTAAGTAGAGTGATTATTTCAGTTAAATTCCGGCCCAACTCATTCAGAATGCATCTTAATCCCATTCCTAGAGTCCTTTACAAGCAAAATGAAATTCACATTAATAGAGTGAAAGTCATGGAAAGCAAGAAGTCAAAGACAACGGAACCCAGAAGAGAGGGACGAGGCACATGTGCATTGCCATATGACAGAGAAGCCAAGGATCTAGGATCACTGGTAGCCATCCCTGAATGCCATTGTTCAGGAAAAAATCATTGCCTTGATGACAATTTGATTTTGGACTTCTCCTACCCTCAAAACCATGGGCCAATATATCCTCATAGTTTAAGACAATCAAATTGTATGGTATTTCCTTTAGCAACAAGGAAAATAAAACAACAGATGTGGCTATAAAAATAGCTCAGAAGAGGTGACCAGGTATATAGGGGGTAGGCCGCCAACCCTAGTCATCCTACCACATGAAGGACAGCAAGACATCAGAGGTTGGGGAGGAGGAGAGGTACCTGGTCAAATTTACTCACTAATCCCTTTAAAACAGATAGCTCAAAGCCAGTGATTCCTTTGCAATTTCAAATACTGCACATAGCATTGTCTCCTAATATACTCTTACCTGCATAAATAGATCAGACTCTTTTAATCTAAGGTCTACAGGTTACATCCAGTCTATGAAACAGTTTGGTGACCAAACTGACCAAAAGAAAGTGGAATTACAAAGTAGTTTTAACTTGCGGACCAAGGACTGAAATGGGCACATCCCCCAGGTCCATTATAAAGATTCCCCTAATGGAGTGTAAGTGCCATGGGGACAAAGTACAATGTCTGTATCATGCTCTCATAGTCATAGAATCAGTACATAGCACAGTACTCAATAAACCAAAGTTCAATGATTATTCATTTATTTGAGAGGTTTTCACCCCCACACTCCATCTCATCCTTCAGGTATCTGCTTTGTATAACTTCATCAAGATTGTCTTCCCTCAAATTTCTGGCTGGGTCAAAATGTCCTTCCATGTTTGTCCTGTCATCCTCCTACTTACGCTGTTGAGGAAAGAGGGATCCCATGTGCTAAATAATACAAGATGGCTAAACAGATGATACTGACACCGGACAGATGAGGTCAGCAGCAGTTTATTATTCACAAATAGTCACTGCTTAGAGGAGGAGAACACTCGGACACAATGCAGGAACACATGGGGCTTCATGTGGGAGCAGAGTGAACAAGGAGGAACTGTGGAAGGCATGATTTATAGTGACTAGATGGCAGAGTGACCCTGGATTCCTTCAGGAGAATGTGATTGGCTTCTTGGAATAATTTCATGGACTGCAGGAGGCAAAACTGGAGGTTAAAGACCAGAAGTGCTGCAGCCTCTCTAGCTGAGAGGGGCATAGGCAAGTGGGGATCCCATCCTGCTGGATCAGAGTATATGTGGAGCAAGAAGGGTACTAGCAGTAAGGGCTATGGGGCCCTGGGAGGCTCAAGAAAGTTAAAGAAGGACAGAAAATACAGCCTCCCAGTGCAGAGATCTCCTTTAAAACACTACTCACATTGGTAATTATTTGTCTGATGTTTGCTTAATGTCAGTCTTTTCCACAAGACTCTGTTTGTCTCTGTATCTCTGCCATCTAAATCAGTACATGTCAACAATAGGCACTCAACAAATATTTCATCAATGCTTTAATAATTGGGTTTCTTTGTTATAATTAAAATTCACTTGAAGTTCTGTGCTTCTTAGTCTGGACAAAGTAAACTTTTAGTCCCAATGTTGAAGAAAGTATGTGGTTAGGGACTAAGGAAGGGTTTGGACAACTATTACCACTGATAGTAATGAATCTTAGGGGAAGCACAGCTGCATCCATTCAGCAAGAAAGAAATGAGACTCTCTGGATAGGTTCAAAGTCTGAGCTGTGTACCTTTGTGTATCTCTGAATCTCCATGGAGACCAAATAGAAACCCTAACAGTCCAGGCCTCATGCCAAATCCACAGAGACAATGAGTCTGAAAGGAATAGTTTGCCCAGAATCCTCTGTGGGCATCATGCCCCTGGATGGAGATGTGCCATCAGCCAAGAAGCCTCTTGAGTCCAACTGAAGATGAGTCATCTGAGTCTGCATCAGTTGATGTCTCTCCCTTAGTTAAGGAAGAATGGAAGAATAATTAATTAGATTTGCACATCCATTTCCCCAGGAAAGTCAGCCAGCAGTGACACTGGCCTGGACAGCAACAAAAGTGACTATGGATGGGCCAGAAGCAAAAGCAGCCTCCTGAGAAATTATTTACTGAGGACTATCCAGGAGTAGGAGTCTGGGGATGTGTTGATGACAGCAGCATTGAGCTGCATTGAAGACAGAGTAAGGTTGTTAGACAACATGGAGGTTTGGTGACATGGGCAGTACAAAGAAGGCAGGACCTGCAGTACAAAGAGGACATGACTTGCCCACAGACATGAGCTGCAGACCATGTACAGCTCTGGAGCTGCCTTCATTTTGTAACTCTGGTGAGTCCCCAAGAAGTAGAATCCTTAGACAACACAGCCGCTACAGAAGCTTCCCATGTAAAACAGGAGTCTTGTCACCAGAAGCACCTTTGAAGGGATAGAGGACCCTTCCCTAGTAGCTAGAAAGGCAAACTATATTGCCAAAATTTTTAGAATAGGGTAGGGGAATCTGATACCTCTGGGTGCTGTGTCTAGAAGCCTGCTATCAGCTCTTAAGTGTCCACTGACAGGGTATAAAACAGCTGACTTCCTTGACTTTTTCAATACTTTCAGTATCCTGACTCATGTTCAACTTTGAGACAGACTTCTACAGCGTTTTCTATCCCTTTTCACAGAAGGCCATTTATCTCCCCTTTATCACTCCTAAAATATTCCACCCAAATTTAACCCAAATGCTTATTGTATTGGTTTATATTATGACTTTGAATTTATTGTATAAACAATAAAAATAATAAAAGTTAGAATGAAAATTCATCCAGTTTTCCCATCCTTAGGTGTTCATTTTTCCATGTTTGTATCCAGTTCTTCATCATAGAAATATGTATTTCACAGACCTGTAATGATACCTTCTCTCTGATTCAAACTTATCACATTAGCTCCCACTCACACGTGCTGGAAGGAGTCAGTGCTTCCCTCCAGAAACCTGGCCTTAACCTGTTATTTCTGTACAGAACTATGACAAGCCTGCCTAGTTGTTTACACAGATCTCTGAGGACAATATTAATCAATACAAAGCCTATAAATAATAATCATTTAAAACAAAAATATATTGCTGCAGTTGAAATTGAACCTACGTAAAACTCTGAATATCAGGACATTTTATTATTTTTTAATTAGTATTACTGAGATAATCCAAAGTTAGATGTAATACCTAATCTACAAATGCATGCTCTTTCCTCCTTGTATACATTCATTTCTTACTACATGAATCTCTCAAAATATATCAAACAAATAATATATATTTTTAAATTTGTAATAAATAAGAAAAAATGTTATAGTAGTTTGGGGGGGAAAGGGTGCAGAATTCATCTATGAGCATAGCTATAGTAATGTAAACCAATAAATAAACAGCATATAAGAATAGAAAAAATACAATAGAAATACACCAAAATGTTAATAACCATTATTTCTGTAGGACATAGCATGTCTTTTTTTTATTCTATTCCTCTGTATTGCCTAAACTTTCCATAATGAGCTGATAATTTTATTTATACACTATCTTAGTGTCCTATCTGCTAAACAAATACCATACAATGGATGGGCTTGAACAAAGGGAATTTAATACCTCACAGTGTTGAGTCCAAAGTCTAGGCATCAAAAATCTATGCTTTCTCTCTAAAAACTATGGAATTCTGGTGCTGGCTTCCCCCCAGCAATCCTTGGTCCTTGGCTTTTCTATCACTTAGCAAAGTACAAGGAAATGTCTTCTCCTTTTCTTTGGGCTCCTGTGACTTCCAACTTCTTGCTTCCTTTCTTCCAGTAGGCCTTTTCTTCATACAGCCTCCCCAGCTATAAGATTAAAGCCCAGCCTCCTTCAGTTGGGCCACATCTTAACCAAAAATAAGTTTTACAACAGGTCCTGTTTAAAATGGGTTTGCAGTCACAGGAATGGATTAAGTTTTAAAACATACTTTTTCCTGGGTACATAATTCAACCTACTACAAATCTACGTTGCCCAAAATCCATATTCTTTTCTCCAGTTTTACTCTTACTTATTCTGATTGATCCACTAGAGTTAAAAACACAAAAAAAAGAAAATAGCTAATATTATGTGACTGCTCACTCTGTGACCAGTCCTAGGCTAGGTTTTGCCCATGCATTATTGATTTAAGTCCTCAGGGAACCCATTTACTTACAGACCATTATTATTATGACCACCAAGGAAATAAAGGCTCCAGGAGGTTAGCTAACCAACCCCAGATAAGAGAGTGTGATAATGCACCAGTGCAATCGCAACTCTCCTAATTAAAATGCCTTTAGTAACAAGCTCTAGATTAAGTTTCCATCAGTGTTTTCAATAAAGGTTGGTGACCCAATGGATGGGGGATTTGGGGAGGGAAATCTTTAAACACATTTAGGAGGCTCCTATTGGCATTTGTGAGAATATGGGAAAAAGCAACCGGATCTAAAATAAAAGATAAATGGACTTAATACAGAGCATCTTAACAGAAACAAAAGTTATGGAAAGAGAATTGATTACTTAAAACTTCTCAACACCTGGTGCCTGCCCATGTAAAAAAACAAAACAAAAAAAAGCTTCTCAACAAAGTCCCAGGCATTTCTGCCTCTTGAGATGCAGGCTCCATGAGCAATGTGGAGAACCAGCACTTTAAGGAAGGAATGATAGAGAGGAGCTTGAAGCTCAAAGACAAAAAGTACTCTTACAGCTTAAACTGGCACTCATCCCTTTTTCCTTCCAGTTTTAGATTGTATGCAGATCCTCAGAATAAAACAAATGTTGACGCTGACCACCTGTGATTAGCTTTCCCCAGCAGAGGACTGAGGAGCCATGGGAAATGGCACCAGTGTCACTGAGTTTGTCCTGCTGGGGCTCACAGATGCCAGTGAGCTGCAGATGCCCATCTTCCTCGGGCTCCTCCTGACCTACCTCCTCACTCTCATGGGGAACCTCCTCATCGTGGTCATCACCCTCATGGACAGGCGCCTCCACACCCCCATGTACTACTTCCTCCGACATTTTGCTATTCTAGAGATCTGGTTCACCTCGGTCATCTTCCCCAAGATGTTGACCAACATCCTGACTGGAAGTAAGACCATCTCCCTCCCAGCCTGCTTCCTACAGAGATTTCTCTATTTCCTCCTGGGCACTGCAGAGTTCTTACTACTAGCAGTGATGTCCTTTGACAGGTATGTGGCCATATGTAATCCCTTGCGTTATGTCACCATCATAAGCCAAAGGGTCTGTGTCCAGCTAGTCCTCTGTTCATGGATGATAGGATTCTTTCTCATCATTCTTCCAACTGTCATCACCATTTCACAGCCATTCTGTGGCCCCAATATCATTAATCACTTCTTCTGTGACAATTTTCCTCTTTTGGAACTCATATGCACAGACACAAGTCTGATAGAACTTCTGGGTTTTGCTGTGGCCAGCGTCAGCTTATTGGGCACTCTGTCTGTGACAGCCACATGCTATGGCCACATCCTCCACACCATCCTGCACATCCCCTCAGCAAAAGAAAGGCAGAAAGCCTTCTCAACCTGCTCCTCCCACATCGTTGTCGTGTCTCTTGTCTACGGCAGCTGCATCTTCATGTATGTCCGGTCAGGCAAGGGTGGCCTGGGGGAGGACAGGAACAAGGTGGTGGCCCTGCTCAACACGGTGGTGACCCCAATGCTCAACCCCTTCATCTACACCCTGAGGAACAAACTGGTGAGGCAAGTGTTTAGGGAGAAGGTGAGAAAGGTCCTCTCAGAAAGCTGTGGAATTAAGGGACTAGAGCTAATAGTCCCAGACAAGTTGCAATAATATCAAGTCCGAACAAGAAATTGAGACTTACCCTTTAAGAAAAAGACTCTGATGATATTTTTCAGCTGTGACACAAAAGGTGATAGCTACTACACAACTCAGAATACACTCAGAAGCCCTCTAACCACTCCAAGGATTTTTATTTTTATCATATTTGAACTTTTCCACTCATTGCACTTTTGTTGCCTGGCTTTCCAACAGAATTCAAGCTCTTAGAGCACAGGGGCTATCTTTGTAATTTATCAGAAGCCCAAACCATCAATCCATTGCATAGACTACATGGATGCTCAGTAAATACTTGCAGATTGATGGCTTTGCAGCTGTTTCTCCAACAGCCTGAGAGAAGAATAGTACTCTGTTACCATCATCCTCATTTCACATCTCTAGTCCTGCCACAGAAATGCATCAACAAGAACTCAAAAATCATAAGGCTAGTTGCTTCTTATTTTGCATATAGGCTACTAAGAGTTTTTAGTTTTAAAATTTGTACAAATTCCTCATTCCCATTGAGAAAGGCTTTTCCACCTACTAATTAAGTGGATAAGTCACTGAATCTCTCCCAGCACCAGACTTCTTATCTGTAAAATGAGATGACAACGTTCATCCCAAAGGATTATTATGAAAGTCAAATGAGATGTTCTGTGCAGGTGCTTTTAAAGACTGGCACATAATAGGTCCTCACTAAACATTAGTTTCTTGGCTCAAACTCTCCTCCTATTTTCCCTCTTTTCCACGTGGATCTCATACTAGTTGTCAACATAATTATCTATAACATTCATACAGTATTTAACCTACTTATTTTGTTACTAAGATGGTCACTATTGATGCAGACTAATGTAAACAATGGCATATCAGTAAACAAATAAATGTTAAATAAGTATCTAAATTAAGTAATGTATTAATTCATTCCAAAATCATAATTATAAAAAACCATATTCAAGGAAATATGTTAGGTGGTATGAGGGATAATACATAATTATCCATGCCTTTGTATGGATTGAAATCTAATAAAGAAGCTAGAAAATATACAAAGAACTATAATTCAGGGTAGAAAATGATATTTGTAAGAAAATATCACGTACAACCCTTAAGTGACTAATTTGAAAATCAGGAGGAAATGTATGATGCCCCAGAAAAACAGGATTTCCAAAGTTCATCTCACAAGAAATAGAAAAATTAATTAGATAAATTGACACAGAAGGACGTTGACTTGTAATTAAATATCTACATAAAATAAAACATTATGTCATCTTGGAACTCCTCTTTTTCTTTAAAATCTTACAACTAATTCATCAGCAAATTCTTTGGATTACACTGTCGAAATATACATAGGCCTCACCACTTTCTCCCAACACTCCCACCACTACAATCTTTGTTCAGACCACTGTCCATTTCCTCTCAGGTCTCCATCCCCCACCTACCAACTCATGCCCTCCTCAGAGCCCTGGAGGAATTGGAAGCCAGAGGTAGGGAAGATACTTTGCAGAGTTAAGAAAGATGAAGCCAAAAAACATACACCCATTTCTCTCTGAAAATATCCTGCCTGAAATCTTCAGTACCCAGGTGGAGGTTTGATAATTTTAACTTTAAAGTTCATTATTTTTAATAATACGTAACTTGGATAATTATATAACCTTATTTTGGACTGACAATGAATGGGGACTTTTTGAATTATATGAGTGGCCAAAAAGTCATGGACCTGTTTATGATTCTGTCCAAGGGTCAAGAAATAAATAATAACTCTTCAAGCAAGTTTGAGTGGGGTACCAGTCAGGGTACTCCAGAGAAATG
Source organism: Myrmecophaga tridactyla (assembly GCA_004026745.1). Classification (NCBI taxonomy): domain Eukaryota; kingdom Metazoa; phylum Chordata; class Mammalia; order Pilosa; family Myrmecophagidae; genus Myrmecophaga; species Myrmecophaga tridactyla. The sequence continues at coordinate 1,427 of PVIY010053224.1, read as the reverse complement.
GAACCAATAGGGGAGTGTGTGTGTGTGTGTGTGTATGTGTAAAGAAATTTATTTTAAGCAGTTGGCTTACATGACTGTGGGGCCTGGCAAGTCTGAAATACACAGGGAAGTTTGGGAGGTTGAAAACTCAGGCAAGAATAGAGCTTGAGGAGTTAGAAGGAAGGTAGAGATTATGCTTAAGGTATACAGAATTTTTAATATAGTTGATTGTAAATGTTGGAAATGCATAGAGGTATTGGTAGCACAATACTCTAAATGTAATTAACAATGCAGAATATGAGGGTGCTCGTGGTCGAAAGGGGAAGTCTAGGGTCATATATGTCACTAGAAGGAAAGCTAGGAGATAAAAGAAGGCACTGAATAACATAGTGAAACCTGTTGTGGATGATGACAGTGTTTAATGGTACAAATATAAGAAAGGTCTTACTAGAACTAGAACAAACACATGCCACTCTTAGAAGGGTTTCATAATAGGGTGGTATATGGGCAAAAATACAACTAAAGCAAACTATGAACTAGTATTAGCAGTAACATTGTGATATTCTTTCATCAAGTATAACAAAGGTACTGCACCAATGCTAAGTGTCAATGACCGGGGGTAAAATAGGTATGGGATTGTTGTTGTTTTTGTTTTTTTGTTTGTTTTCAGTTCAATGAGAATGTTCTCAAATTGACTATGGTGGTGAATGCACAACTCTGTGATTATACTGAGAGCCATTGATTATACACTTTGGGATGGATAGTATGGCATGTGAATAAAACTGTTTTTAAAAAAGTATTGGCAATTGCAGTGTTGAATCTAAATTCTACAAGGCAAGATGGCAGGCTGGAATCTCAGAAGTTCATGTTAGTCTTAAGACAGAATTTCTGCAACTCTAAGAAACCTTGGTTGTTCGTTCTTAAGGCCTTCAAATGACTGGAAGATGTGAAGCAACTTTAATGAGGGTAATCTCCTTTTCTTAAAGCCAACAGATTATAAAGATTAACCACATCTACAAAACACCTTCACAGTAAATCCTAGTTGTGTGTGACCAAACAACTGAGCAGATACATTGACAAAAAAAAAAAAAATAGCAATCAGTTGGACCTTCTCAGCTTGGCACTCATAAACATCTCCTCAAACCATACTTAATCACCAAATAAAAACAAAAAGAAAATCTGCCTAACATGATACAACTCTCCTGCATACATCCACAGACACACTAACCATTTCCTGGAAGAGGATGCAAAGTCTTTGAATGATGTTCACTTTTTCTCCTTGATATCCTATTACTTAAATACTATGATGAAAAGTTAATAAATCTTATGTTATAGACAAGGGGTAAGTAAGAGGTGGGAGAAAACAAAGATATTTTCTTGATATAGATAGAGATATACAGATATGGACATTCAAACATATTCATAATAAAATAATGAAGAAATTAAAA
>PVIY010053223.1:0-14834 GCA_004026745.1 Myrmecophaga tridactyla | reverse complement strand
TTTTTTTTAATTACTCGGGAAAAGATTCCAACTTCTCTGTGACTGTATTTCTGTAGATAACCTTTGATGGAGAGGGAGAGATGACGAAGTACACATTTGTCTCCTGAAACGCTGATGTTATGGAAATTTTATTCAGAAAAGCATTTGTTGAATATCTACTGTATATATCACATGATATTTAGGCGTCAAAGAAACATTCAAAATAAGTAGAGGCTGGCATGGAACAATGGGAAGGTAAAAGCATGTATGTGACAGAGAACATTATACTTAGTCCAGCTCCTCCCCTGCCCCCCGCCTTGATTTTTCGGAGAAGAAAACTGAAGCTCAGAGAGAAGAAATACATAGAGTAATTCACAGTTTATAAAGTTTCGAATGTCTGCTAAAAGGTGAACCGTGCATGGTTCTTCTTGATGGAGTAGATTTAAACCTAGCCCCCTCTTACTTTTAACCTTATTTTCACCTTCACATATCTCACCGTCCAAATCTGCCCCTTCTTTTTCAGCCACTGAAAGGAGGTTTCTTTCCTCCTTTCTAAGGTCTACAATCCCTTGTGCCCTAGATATCAATACCTTTCCCTGTTCCAGGAAGAAAATTTGGCTGGTGGTCCACCTTTTTTTTTTGTTTGTTTCCCCTCCATTTATTCCTACTGTTTCATCTTGAAGCAAGCTTATTTGTCCCATTTCAACGTTTCTTTGTTTGACCCTGATGCCTCATTTAGCTGCAAAACGCCTTCCACTTGTGTTCCCCACCCACCTCTCTCTCTCCACTTCCCCTGGTAATTATCTAGCCTCCTTGTTAAAGCTGCTATATTGGATGTTACCAGTAACCCCCTCCTTGCCACATCCGCATGTTTCTCTCATCCTTGTTTCCTTAGATCCCTTCTCAAACTCTATTAACCTTATCCGCCTTTTTGAAACGATTCTGTTTGGCACATTCCAGGTTATTTTTATACATTTTCTGAATATGTTCTTTTCACCCCTTCTACTCCAAATCCCTGGTTATTCCAAAAGATTCTGTCCTGTTTCCTATTCTATGTTTTCTACCTTCATGACTTCTCTGCCACACTATCTAGAATCCTTCGAATAATAGTTTTAGAGTTTGAAAAGCCTTAACTACCGCAGCCACCTCTGAGAGGCAGAGAGGTTCAGCGAACCCTCCCAAAGCCACAGCCTCCAGATGGGACATGGTCCGTAAACCCACCTGCAGATGTGACAGCTCCTGGCCCTCATTTCCAGTGCCCTTCTGGAAGCATCTGGTGAAAGTCCCCTTCTGCCTCTTATATTTGGGATTCCTACTCCGAGGTCAGCATTGCTTCGCTTCTGTAAGTATGCTCTTCTCTCCAGTGGCTCTGTTTTGGTCAGTAGCTCTGAGGTTCTGGTAACTAAGTAACCACCAGTAACTAACCTTTACAGACTTGAGAACATTTTTGAAACCTCCTTGGTAACATACAGATAATATAATACATCTCAGAGGGATTTTTGAAGATCAAATGAAAGAAGTTATGTGAAAAACCTATTACAGTGTCTGGCTCTTTGGTAGGCACTCAGTGCATTAGTGTCTTTCTTCTCTCCCTTTATCTAAATTTTGTCATCATCTCTTGACATGTCGTTCCTTGCATTCTGGCTCAGATACAGCTTTATTTTATACTTCATTTCTTTCTCATTTATACCCTAATCCTTGTTTCAGCATTTACCATTCTCCCTCCCCTACAAGTCAGAAACCCACCTGCCATGTTAACTGTCCTAAAACCATTGTTTTCAACCCATTTCAGTATGGTTCCAGATTCCTGTCACATCAAGTCTAACTTTTCTACTAGGCTCATGACTTTGTTTTTTTTTTGGCTTTTAAAAAGGGGAATTTAGGGGGTGCAAGGGTAGTTCAGTGGTAGAATTCTTGCCTGCCTTGCAGGAGACCCAAGTTCCATTCCTGGACCATGAAGTTCCCCCCAAAAACAAACAAGCAAACAAACAAAAAACCCACCAAACAAAAATTCAACAAATGGTGCAGCAATAATGGGATACTCAAATGAAAAAAGAATGAAATGTGATCCTCTTGCCATACAGCATACAAAAAATAGAGGGGAATTTATTAAGTTGCAAGTTTACAGTTCTAAGGCCATGAAAATGTCAAAATTAAGGCAAGCCTATAAAAATGTCCAAATTAAGGTGTCCAGGAAAAGATACTTGGCTCAAGAAGGCCGATGATGTTATGTTTTTTCTCTCAGCTGAAAAGGCATGGCAACATCTGCTAGCTTTCTCTCCAGCCTTCTTCAACAGCTTCCCAGTAGGTGTTTTCTTATGCATCTCCGAAGGTCACTGGCTCTGTAGGCTCTGTCTGTTCTTTCCAGAATGGTTCCTTCTTAAAGGACTCCAGTAAGCAACCCCACCTTGAATGGATAGAGACACATCTCCATGAAAACCATCTAATCAAAAGTTACCACCCACAATTGGGTGGGTCACATCTCCATGCAAACAATAGAAAAGATCTCATCCAGCAATATTGAATGAAGATTAAAGAACTTGGCTTTTCTGGGGTACACTACAGATTCAGACTGGCATGTTCCACCCTTTGGACCCCCCCAAAAGGCATGTTCTTTCCAAATGCAAAGTGTATATTCATTCCATCACAATATCACAACTAGGCTTATGACTTTTTATGACCTGGCATTGCCAGGCTGTCCTTGAATACCTTACATAAGTTTTCCATTCTGCATAGAGCTATCTGGGATCACTGCAACCAATTCTGATATCACCTCTCTCTGCATTGCTTCTTTATGCAATTTTATTGAAATATATTCACACGCCATATAATCCATCAATATACAATCAGTGGTTCACAGTATCATTTCATAGCTTTTCCACATACAACGCTACTATTAATTCCTTGTAACAGTGGCATACATTTGTTCTAGGTCCACGTTTGAACTTTCTTACATTTATACAATTAACCACTGTCATTGTCCACGCTAGGTTTTGCTGAGTTACGTAGTCAGAGTTTTTATCCTCTGGTTTTCCTTCTGGTAACATATATGACTCTAGTCTTCCTCTTTCAGTCATAGTAGAACTTAGCTTTCTTAATGACACTTACAGAATTGTGCTATTTCTGAACTTTTACAATCAACCTTATTGAACGTTCTGTACTCCTTAAGCATTGATTGCCCAATCTCTGCCCTCCGTCTGTCTCCTGATAACCTATGCTTTCGACTTGAACTCTCAGAGTTTGCTCATTATAGTTGGTTCATATTTGTGAGACCAGACAATATTTGTCCTTTTGTTTTCTGACTTGTTTCACTCAACATAATGACTGACCATCTCTTGACCTTCCCAGTTCCATGCATTTTATCACTCATTTGTGATCAGTCCCTTTAATGCTCTGTGGAAGGGTTGGAACTGTGTTTGGGTTATTAGTTCCGCATGATGTTTAGCACAGGGTTAACTGCAGGGAAAGTTTTGAGGGAAATCTTATGGCAAATAGCAGATTGGGACAAAAGAAGGACTCTCCCCTCCCACTTTATATGTGAAGATCACTCGAATGTGTTCAGATGCAGAAAGAAGGATTCTATTATGAGGGAAATAGGCAGAGAGTGGTGGGTGGGAGAGGAGTGAATGAGAGTGGAAGTGGATTGTTTCTAGAGGGAAGGCAGTGGTTGCTTGGTTGGGAGTGCAGCAGGAGCTACTGTGTGGCAGGAGGGTACAACTGGCCTCAGGTTTGTCAGGAAAATTGGAGAGAGGGAACTTTGTTGCAGTTACAAGTGAACAAAGGTGTAAGAGAAATTAAGGTTAAGTGAAATTTAGTGATTGGCACTGCCCAATAGAAATACTGGATTCTAGTTAGAATTTGTAGATGGCGAAGTGATTTCCAGGGACATTGTGGGAACATCCTGCAAACATGGGAAGATCTCTCGGATGGGGCTTTGCCAATGCTTGATTGTGTGACATCAGCCTGGAGAGGGAAGGTGTATTTCCTGGTTCTTGTGGCCCAATACAGTTTTTATGTTATTTCTGTGAAGAAATGGAAATGTGAGTCTTTACCTATTTCTAAGTTGGAGTGTTCAAAGGACATGCAGGTAATTGCTTCTGTGCTCATTACCCAAGCAGAGCTTTCCTTCCAGAGTAAGGATCAGAGAGAGCGGGATTCCCCATATGTGCACCCAGGTGAGACTCCATTGCCTGATGCCTTTATCACCATCCACCAGCTGCTATCTCTTCTCACCGGAAGAAAACTTACATCTACCGGGGAGTCAAGACGGATGTGAGGGCACAGTGAGTGGAACAGCAGAAAATGCCTAGGAGCTCAGAGGATAAGGGGGCCTTTCTAGGTCTGAGAAGAGTTGGGGCAGGCAGCATGCGGTGGTACTGTGCTCAGCTGCTTACAGGGACTTTGGGGTCTTAAAGCAATAGTCCCAATTGTGCAGGGGAAACTGTAACCCAAGTGTGATTAGTGAAAGAGAAGTATAGCTGCACACTATCCTGGAAAAACAACTGTGTGGCCAATTTATTTTTTTTCTACAACACCGCACTTTTTTTTTTTTTTAACATGGGCAGGCACCGGGAATCGAACCCGGGTCCTCTGGCAGGGCAGGCAAGCATTCTTGCCTGCTGAGCCACCGTGGCCCAACACCAGCACTTTTTTCCCCTTTAAAATTTTTGTGATTAAAAATTTGTTTTTTGAAAATTTATCCCATTTTTATTGAAAACTTTTGTTTTATTTCCCTCGGAGTTGAGAATCTGTGACTCCCAATGTTCATGTCAACCCATGACTTACATTCATATTTAACATACAATCCAAGGTATAAAATAAAGGTTATATTTTCAGAGGACAAAAAAAAAAAGAAAGAAAAAATTACTGGACATATCGTAGGCTTAATTTTGTGTAAATTGGGATTTTCTTAAAATGAGTGCTAAAAATCACACTGAGTTTATAGCTATTAAAAAATGTGCTGTCTTATTTTCCACAGCAGGTTTCTGGTTTATTATCAAAATAAAAGGAATTATGACTTCTTTTATATTTCTTTGGTGTTTGTATTTATTTCACATTCAAAGAAACTGTCTTCACAAGGAAATTTGGTCACATAAAAATGAAAGAAAGTATTACACACACACACACACACACACACACACACACACACACACATACACACATTTTTTACCAAAGTTTGACACTGAAGTGAAATTCTGTTGAAATAGTTTATGAGTAGCAGTGAATGTTGGCTTCTGTTACTACTTCCAGTAAGTGGGTTGGTTGTGAGAAGTACATTTTGATAGTGGCAAGGCCAGAAACAATCCTGCACCATTTCAGTATTTAGGGAAAATAGTGCCGATGTTTCTTTTACAGCTTGTATGTGACAGTCTTAGGGCACATCTGAATAATTCTGAAATACAGTGTCAGCCCTGAGACAAACCAATTCTGGTGTGGTTGCAGCTTGCCAGAGCTGTCTTATATAAGGCATCTCCTAAATAACTATAATTTCACTTCTTGTAGGTTAATTTCTATGTACTGTCTATTGTGTTAAGGATTTTACATGCATTTTCTCATGAAATCCTTACAAAATCTCTAAGCAGTTGGGTACCGAGAGGTTAAGTGACTTGCCTGCTATTAGGGAGATTCAAATGGTGGAGCCAAGATTTCAGGCTGAGGCTCTAGAATCCATACTCTTCAGACTAGACCATGCCCTGTTCTGCTGGAAATTAATGCATTTAAAAACAGAGGGGAAATGTGATGCTCTGCTTCGCTTTAGGGGAACATAAGTAACACTGAGTGCAAATTTCTTAAATTCGCACCAGTACCTCGCAGAATATCTACCATGTAATATGCCCTCATTAAATGTTTGTGGAATTGAACTAATTCTGTGAAACTGTATGTTCTAGTTTGCTAGCTGCCAGAATGCAACACACCAGAGATGGTATGACTTTCAATAAAAGGGGATTTATTTAATTAACGTATAATTCTTTAGAGGAAAGGCAGCTAACTTTCAACTGAGGTTCTATCTTAGGTGGGAAGGCACAGGGTGATCTCTGCTGGCCTTCTCTCCAGGCCTCTGGGTTCCAACAACTTTCCCTGGGGTGATTCTGCATCTCCAAAGGCCTGGGTTTGGCTGCAAGTGCTGAGATGAGGTATGCTGAGCTGCTTGGGCTGTGCTACTTTGCGCTCTCTCATTTAAGCACCAGCCAATTAAATCAAACATCATTCATTGTAGCAGGCACGCCTCCTAACCAATTGCAGATATAATCAGCAACAGATGAGGTTCATATACCATTGGCTCATGTCCACAGCAACAGAACTAGTTGCCTTTACCTGGCCAAGTTGACACCTGAACTTAACTACCACACAGTATTTTAGATAACATAGAGTGGAACAATTGTATGACATGTGTATTAGGCTATCTTAATCCAAGATGCATGAACTGAGTACTTTGGTCACTGCACTATGGCAGGTGCCTGGAAGAGTCCACTGAGGTAGAAGACTCTCTGCCCATAGAGTAGAGTTGAGGTATCAACACAGTGGAGCCTCATGCATAAGTGCGGGAACCTTAAGCTCGTGGTCCTGGGAGGACTGGGCTCTGAAAATGAAGAAGGGACTAAGGTGAAGAGGTGAGGAGCATGGTTTCGAGACTGCACCTCCACAGGGTGCAATAAATGACTGTGAAGCATAATAGAATTTATATTAAATGTGAAATTAAAATGAAGGATGGTATCCAGAATGTAGAACATTAGGCAGGATTAATGCTTCGACAGAATGGCACATGATCTCTGAAAGTGCCTCCAAATACCTTTTGTAGAGTTTCTGAAAAGTTTTGACTCATTTCATTTCTGAAACAGCTGAACTTTGGGGTGAAACATTTCAAAGTGTTTCCCCCTGCCCCCCCCTTAAGGCTTGAAATTTTAAAGAAATGTCTTTCAGAGACACGTAACGGTCATAAACCTAAAAGATAGAACTCGTTTTTATTTCTTCCTTTCAGGGAATACATATTGAAGGATGATTGGGGCACTTGAAAAATTTCGCAGAAGCACACCCACCAATGATTAAATCCCCAATGCCCTTTTATCCTTTTTCCTTATTATCTTTTAGAATATCCCTCTAGTCCCCATTTTTCCTGGCCATGTCTGGCATGATTTGTCTAAAAGGACAATGTCCATGATTGAGAGTTGTGATCAGCTTATAAAATTTGGCTGGTAGGCTCAGTGAAATGTCAAGAGAGAATTTCTTCTTGAGTCACAGAACAAATGAAAAAGCTGAGGATGTAATATTTCTGATTGAGAGCTGTCACAGAAGCTTAAAGTATCTGATTCTTCTCCTGCCTCTTTGTGACAATAGAGGGGGCCATCATTCCCTGAAGGTGGGGTACCACTACTGAGTGTGACGTTCCTGCTAATATTAAGAAAGAATGGCAACACGAAGGAAACATGCAAAATCAGTCCAATTCAAGTCCTCCTTACAGAAAAGAGGACAAATAAATTGGTGAATGAGGAGAGAGACTTGCGATTTCACCTTTTCCTGCACCATTGCTCCATCTCTTTTAGTTCATTCTGAAGCATTTCTTGAGTGTCTACTAAGTGTCAAGCACCGTGCTTGGTGCTGGAATTTAAGTACACTTAGGCTTATTCCTGCCCACGAGGAGTTTAACTGTAGCCTGGTGAGTGGGAAGGGAATGAGAAGAAACAGATGTTATACAATAGAGAGAATATGAGAGGTAAATATGTAATAGAAGGGGCAGGTAAGTGTTATGGGAGGATCCTAAGGAGGGAGGGGTCCATATCTGATTAGTATAATCATTCAAGGCTTCATGGAGGAGACAGTGTTTATAATCACAGAATTTTCCGACTTAAAAGAGAACTTCAGGAATCCCAGTATAACCTCACGGTTTTAGAGCAAAGGAAATGAAGGCCCTCAAATCTTTTGGCTACCATTTAGTCAACTCGGACACAATAGCCACAATTCATGTAGTTTCCAAAGCAACTTGCTCAGTCCATAAAGTGTTTATTGCTTTTAACAGAGATCAGAAAACTGAGTTGCAGAGAGGTAAAATGACTTGCTCAAAGGCAGTTAAATGGATAAGTGATGTTGCTGACAAAACCAGGGTCTTTCTGATGCGAAAACCCCTTTCCTTCTCTCCTTCCCCTTTTCCTTCCATTCATATGGAAAAACTGTGAAAGACTGTGAGTTAGACAATACAAAAAAAAAGAATTGTGGGTGTCCTGTCTACCTCTCTTGCCCATCTGTGTTATCACTGTCTTTCAGCTATTTTATGACTCCAAAAGTTACAGAGAATGGATAGCACTGATTCTTGAAGTCTGCTTCTTGATCATAGAAAATGTAAATTATATATGGAAGAATGCGATTGTGGGTGTTGATCAGTTTTTCATTTTTCAAGCAAATTCATTTGAGCATTCCTGATGGCCAGGCATATTTGCATATTCTTTGACTTCTCCTTTGAACCCATTGTAACATGCTTGTCCTTCATTAGTTAATGAAGTAAATGAAGTCTTTGACACATACTCATTTTATGTTTGTGTGAGCTGTGTTTTACCTTTGTTAAAAAATTATCTTTGGAAATAAAAAGAATAAAAAAAACTATCTTTGGCGATACTAACATTCCTCCCAGAGATGAATTAAGATGGGAGGATGGGGAGATCGGACTCCAGATGAAGAGGGGAAGGAGCGTAGCTGCATTATGTTGGTCAGTCTTTGTTTGCTCGTCCCGGTGTGAGTGCCCGACTCATCTCTGCCCTGCTCTGTGCTCAGGAGGTTCCTGGCCCTGGGAGCACCATTTCCATCCCACAGTGTCCTGTGCGCCGCTGCTGCTCACCAGGTCCCACCACCTCCTGTTGGACCTGCCACTGGCCACAGTTCGTTAAGCTTTTCAGCAAGCCCTCTGAGAAGGCCACCCTTTCCATGTCAGGGCCCTGAAGGGAGCAGGCAGGAAATAGATGGGGGCACGTTTGGGAAAGAGATTATTTTAGAATGTGAGCTTTGATAATCCTGGAAAGACTGGGGAGCCTTGAGACCAGAGTCTGGGATTCATCCTTCAGAATTTTTCTTTCATTCCTTTTTTCTTTCTCAGGAGAGGGAAATGGGTCAGAACTGTTCTTCAGGAAGATTAGTGTGGTAGGACTTTATGAGATAAATTGGTATATATATATATAGCGAGAGAGAGTCTGGAGCTAAGAGGTCTTTTAGGAGTTGGGGCAATATAATTCAGGCCTAAATATGGCTAGTAGTTCTGGGAATGAAAAGAAAGGAAGAGATTTGAGTTACCGTGGGAGGCAGCATTTGTGACGTAGGTAACTGATGAGATCTAAGGAAAAGAAAAGGACAAAAATAAAGAAAGCTGGCATCAGTATTTTGGAAGTCAGGAGGAAGAGCAGGTTCTGGGGGAAGAGAGTGAGATTTGTTTTGGGCATACTGATTTTCAGGTGCAAAGTTGGAAATGTGGAGCTAGTAGTTTTGGAAAGAGGTCAGACCTAAGGAGTGAGATTTGGGCTTAGATGGCATGAGAGCAAAGGCATGAAAATAGAAGGAATGATCCTGGCTAAGGAGCATGAGTGAACTCAGGAGGTGTAGATGTTATAGCAGAGTCTGAGAGGAAGGTGGCGGAAAAGACTTTTGCTGTGACCATTTGAAATTCATCTGAGGTCATTAAAGAGGAAGGCGAAAACAGAAGCCGAACTGCAGAAGAGTAAGAAGTGAGAGCATGGCAGTAAGTGGAGACACATGACTAGTTTTCATTATGCATGTTGAGGAAGAGGAATGTGGAAAGTGGCAGCTTCAGGTTGAAAGGAAATCACTATTTTTTTCTTTTTATATTCTTTCTCATGGGAGAAGCATAATCCAAGGTCATACAGTAGGAAGAGTGAGTGATGGAGCAAAATCCTAGGTGCAGGACAGGTTAGAGGCCCCCTCATGCCTGCCACCATTACTAGGCACGCAAATAAGCCAATGCATTCCCTCCCTTTGTAAATATGTGATTACTTTTTGCTTTATCTAATTTGAGAGCACACATTTTCAATGGACTTTGGTTTAGCTTTATGTAATTTCATTTTCTGTTGGGGACCTTTTGGTAAGCAGCTACAATTAGAGCTCTAAAAAGCTTCATTAGTTCTAAGCTGGGCTGGTTCTGTTTGGGTCTTGTATGGTGTTGATGATTAAACAATCTAGCTACGCTTGTGGCAAGCCTATCTCATTAGGGTGAGTCGGAGAAGTTCATCTCTCTAATGTGATTTTTTTTCATAGATCTTGACTCAAAAAGATGGTAGGGCCTATTTAGGTATTTGGAATTTTTTATTAGCAAGTAGACAGCCTAAGAGTATATTGGAACAATTTTTCTAACAGCTTAGATCAGTAAAATATTGAACTATCTTAGGAAAGAAAATGATTCTTCCAATAGGAATTGCCCCTGGCCCCCCCTACTATGATGAATACCTTAGCTGGCTATAGAAATCTGAGTAATTTTTCAAAATATTAACCAATTAATATTTTCTAAGATGTTATCCCTGCATTTTAATGTGATTAACAGTGTATTGCATGTACAATTTTGTAGCTTGTAAAGCATTTAAAAAAATTTCGGCAGTAAATGTATATAGCATTTAAGCGTGGTACTTCCACAGTTTATTTCATACTTAACATCAATAATTTAAAAAGAAATGGTTTCAACAAATGTCTGCACTCAACGCCTTAATTTGTTTGGTTCTCTGAATCAGTGCTTATAATCCTTTCTTAAAAGGAACTCGCCTTTCAGATTATTATAGGATCAGCTCAAAATTGGTAGAACCAAATTTAACATGCATCGAGTACGTGATTAAGAAAAAAGAATCTACCTTCTGCTGCTGAGATATTAGATACTCACAATGCATCTTATGTTACCTAAATGTATATGTGATGTGTATATATGTGTGCATGCCAAATTCCAACCCAAGGTTTTATACTCTGTAGCTTTTTCACATCTTTCTTCAGCTGTTGATGTGCTGGATGAAGCATTGAGATCAGCCACTCATCTTTGATCTCGTCTGGCACACACAGCGCTCCAGCCTTTTGTTGGGCATGCAAAGGCTTTTGCAGTTTGAAAGTCAAAGAGTCTGCCTTTCCACATGCCAGAGTTAAAATTTTGAACCAGCTCAGACTCAGACTCAGCAAGCCAACCGTACCTGGTTCTCACTCCTTTCTTAGAAAATGAAATTACTCCTGTGCAAATGTTGTAAAGGAGGGTTTGGGAATCAAATGGGGTAGGAGGGTTTGGATCAAATGACTGAGGGGTCTGTTTCTGGCAACCCCTGAGAATCTGTCTTCTTCTCACCTGGTTACAATGTTTATGGATCCTGGTCTGGAGAAGGGGAGATGAAGAGGACGGTTATACTCTGGCATAATTTAGAAGGTGAGGAGATAGCTACCCAATTTATTATTATTATTATTATTATTATAGTGTGATGAGAAACTGCCATAGCTGCTGCTAGTACAAGACTTTCTAGCTTCAGCCCTGCCAAGGACATTTTCTACTGAACAAATTTCTGAGAATTTCATGTGATTGGCAGAATGAGAAACATGACATGCTATACCAAACAAAAAATACTGCTCTGAAAAAGGCTTAAAGCAAGAAACTGAATGTCTAATGGTAAGGTGCATTCCATAAATTATCCTAGTCTCTGCAGTCACAGAGTAGGAGGTCCTCCTTTACAAATGGGGAAACTGAAGCCCAGAGTTCTGTAGGAAGGGGCTCTGTATGTAGATATGCCAGATGACCTAAATACAGAGACAGACCATAAAATCTCAGTGTCAACAACGCTGCTGTATTGTTCTCTTATCTGAATAACAGAGCAAACTAAAGATTGACCAGAACAGTATCTGATAAATAAATCAAGGAGAAGGGACTTGCAAGTCTTTGCATAAGAGAGAAAATGGATAATGGCCCCCTCTTTTGCTTGATATTCATCCCATCAGGAGTCAAGCCTTCTGCATAATTTAGCAGTACTACTTCCAAGAAGACGCCCCATAGTGTGGATAAATCGAGCCTATTTTTAGGTATAAGATAAATTCAGCCTATTTTATAGGCAGGGGGAAATTATTGCCAAAGCATTTTTGACGTGATTCCTCTATGCCGTAAACTTAAATACCGAGAATACAATAGTTTTTCATGTGAGTGGGGAGGAGAGGAAGAAAAAGACTATAAATTATAGGAGACTAAGGCTATGTTTTTATTGGAGTTCTGAATTAAGAAGTTGTCAGGCAGTCGGTTTTATTTAACTACACGATTGGCTTGGTGGTTGCACCAGTTCATTATGAATGCTATAAATATTGGATTGCCCATTTTTTAGGCTGATGTTTTCATTGCGCAATGATGGTATGATTGTATCACATAGGACCTTGATTCTCTATCATACATACTCTTCATTCAATAAAAACCCATTTACTACCTCCTGTGTGTCAGATATTTGTGGAGTGCTGTAGGCTAATCCCGGAGGCTTCCTTCTTCAGGGCATGTACATTTAAAAATATTCTCCAAATAGTCTTTAATAAGACTCCTAGACAGGAGAGGGCTGAGGTTGGAATTCTATGGCCAAACATGTAAGATTTCCTTCTAGCTCGATACAAAATCAGCCATACGTTTATCTCCAGTTACCCAGTCCACACTTTTCCATTTTATCTAAGGGATGTTAGTGAAGAAAATCAAATGCTGGTTGAAAACTTTCATAGATGTACCTCTCTCTATATACATTATAGATATATTTATATTATGATAATGATCCTAGTATTTCTAAGTGCCTATTATATACAAAGCATTTTACCTGAATCCATGGATATAATGGGACATAGCCCTTGCAACAAAAAAACTACTCCTAAAACTAATTTATTTGACTCCTTCAGATGTATTTTCCCTGACAGCTTAAACTTAAGTAATTAAAAAAAAACTTTTAGAATTGATATGTAAAATATACAGTGAAGGACAAACATCTAAAGTTTACAGCTTGATGAATTTTTACAGCATGAATGCACCTGCATAACTTCTGCTCTGATCAACACAGAAAATATCATAAGAATCTAGAAACCGCCTTCATATTCCCTCCCAGTAATTACCTGTCCCTCTTCAGAGGTAACCACTCTTCTGACTTCTGGCACAATAGATAAGTTTTGCCTGCTTTTGTACTTTATATAGATTGAGTAATACAATATGTACTCTTTTGTGTCTAGCTTTTGCTTAATAGCATGTCTGTGAAGTATACCCATATTGTTGCATGTTATCGAGGTTTATTATCTGTCATCTCTACCATAATTTATTTATTCAGTGGTGGATATTGGGCTGTGTCCAGCTTATACTGTTATGAATAATGCTGCTGTTAATATCCTCAAATATTCATTGTTGCAGTTATGTGTGCATTTCTGTTGGATATACACCCACAAGCAGAATTGCTGATAGAGGTATATACATATGTTCTGTTTTTTTAAAAGTTTTCCAGAGTGGTTGTACCAATTAAACACCCACCAGCAATGCTGAATAAATGTTAGATTAAATAGAAAATTTAGTTGCTTTGGTGGGTGTTAAAGGTATTTCATTGTGATTAGAATTTGCATTTTCCTGATGACTCAGAATGTTGAAAACTCTTTCATATTTTTAATGCAATTTTATTGAGATATACTCACACAGCCTATAATTCACCTGAAGTATATAATCGGTGACTCACAGTATCATCACATAGTTGTGTATTCAACACTGTGAGCAATATCACATTCCTACCAGCAGTGAATAGATGTTCCTACTTCTTTCTCCCCATCAGCTCCATCACTCCTAGTTTCCTGTTTGTTTAAAAGCAGCCATTCTACTAGGTGTGAAATGATATCTCATTGTGGTTTTGAGCCTCATTTCCCTAATAGCTCCTAAAACGGAGCATCTTTTCATGTGCTTTTTAGTGATCTGTATTTCCTCTTCAGAAAAACTGTCTCTGCTTTTGCCCATTGCTTAACTGGGCTGTTCATCTTTTTATTGTTGCCTTCTAGGATTTCTTTACATATTCTGGATATGAAACCCTTATCAGATATGTGATTTCCAAATGTTTTCTCCCATTGAATTGGCTGCCATTTCACCCTTTTGACAAAGTCCTGTGAAGTAAAGAAGTATTCAATTTTGAGTAGGTTTCATTTACCTATGTTTTCTTTAGTTGCTTTTGCTTTGGTATAAAGTCTAAGAAGCTATTGCCTATCGGTAAATATTGAAGGTGTTTGCCTACATTTTCTAGGAGTTTTATGTTTCTGGTTCTTATATTTAGATCTTTGATCCATTTTGAGCTAATTTTTGTATAGCGTATGAGATGTGGGTCCTCTTTCCTTCTTTTGGATATGGATATCCAGCTCTTCTAACACCATTTATCGAAGAGACTGTTCTGTCTCAGTTGAGTGGACTTGGCAACTTTTTCAAAAATCAATTGACCATAGACCTGGGGTTCTATTTCTGAACTCTCAGTTTGATTCCATTGATTGATATGTCTGTTTTTATCAGTACCATTCTGGTTTTTTTTGGTGTTTTTTTTGCAGTTTGGTTGAGAAATTGGAATTAAAAAAATTTTTTTTTATTGATATATATTATTATTCACATACCACGTAATCATCAAAAGGTATACAATCAGTGGTTCACACTATCATCACATAGCTGTGCATTTATCATCACAATAGACTTTTTTTTCTTTTTTGTGAAAAACAACATATAGACAAAGAAGCAATAAATTTTCATTAGTTGTAGAACAGATTTTAGAGTTTGGTATGGGTTACAGTTCCACGATTTTAGGTTTTCACTTCTAGCTGTTCTAAGATACTGGAGACTAAAAGAAATATCAATATAATGATTCAGCAAT
>PVIY010053222.1:0-14798 GCA_004026745.1 Myrmecophaga tridactyla | reverse complement strand
GGGAGGATGGTGAGTTTGCTTGTTGTGTTGGCTGGAGAGAGAGGCCACATCTGAGCAACGAAAGAGGTTCTCTTGGGGGTGACTCTTAGGCCTAATTTTAAGTAGGCTTCACCTATCCTTTGTGGGGTTAAGTTTCATATGAACAAGCCCCAAGACTGGGGGCTCAGCCTGTAGCTTTGGTTGTCTGCACTGCTTGTGAGAATATGAAGAATTCAACTTGGAGAAGTTGAATTTTCCCCCATTCTCACCATTCCCAGAAGGGAACTTTGGAAATACTTTTCCACTCACTGATCAAATCACTCTGGGATTCATTGGGATATCACGTGGACAAACCAGCAAAATCTCATGTCCTACCCAAGGTCACCCTCATTTTTGAAGGAAAGTCTTGCTAGATAGAAAATTATTGCTTGGCAATTGTTTTCTTTCAGCATTTTAATATTTCATTCCACTGCTTCTTTCCTCTAGGGTTTCTGATAAGAAACTGGAACTTAATCCTATCAGGGTTCCCTTGTACATAACTTGTTGCTTTTCTTTTAAAGCTTTCAAAATTCTCCCCTTGTCCTTAGCATTATACAATTTTATTTCCATATGTCTGAATGTGGTTTTCTTTGAGTTTATTTGAAGCTGTATTTTCTTGATACAATACTTGTCCAGTTTGTTGGGTTTCTTAGATGTGCATATTCTGCCATTGTTCCTTTGCATATTCCTTCTGCCCCCTTTCCTCTTTTCCTCTCTTAAGACTCTGATAATGTGTACATTGTTATGCTTGATGGTATCACACGGGTCTCTTAGGCTCTGTTTTTACTCTTTAATTATTTTTTCTTTATGCTCCTTAGCTTTAATCATTTAAATTGTCTTGTCTTTGAGATCACTGATTCTTTCATTTGCCACTTCTAATCTGCTATAGAAACCATCTAGGAAGTTTTACATTTCAGTTATTTTATGCTCTTCAACTCCAATATTTCTATTGGGTTCCTATTGCAAATCTCATTAACTCCCATATTGTTTTCCATATGCACTTTATCTGTTCCATTGATTTATCTGTTACTGGGCATGATATTATTGCTTTAATTGTATACCTTTAAATTATTTTTTTAAGTTCTGGTAGAGTAAATCCTCAATCACTAATCTTCCTTTTCAGAGTATTTCTTTAAATTTGTATTTTAAAAATATATTTTATATATGCAAAGAAAGTTGTGTAATATGTATGTTAAAAACTAGCATAATATGAAATTAGCCCCCAACCTAAGACCTAGTGTGCTAGTTTGAAGCTTTTATGTACCCCAGAAAAGCCATGTTCTTTTAATCCTGATCTAGTCTTGTGGATGCAGACTTATTGTGGGTGGGGCATTTTGATTAGGTTGTTTCCATGGAAATGTGACCCGCCCAGTTGTAGGTGGGACCTTTTGATTAGGTTGTTTCCATGGAGATGTGACCCCACCCATTCAACGTAGGTCTTTTTTTTTTTCCTTTGGCATTTACAATGGGGATTTATTAATCTGCAAGCTTACAATTCTTAGGCTGTGAAAGCATCCAGATCAAAGCATTAAAAGACCATGCTTAAGTTCCCTATGGGTAATGGTAAGAACAGGAGGAAATTCAACCTCCCCAAGTTGAATTCTTGATATTCTCACAAGCAGTGTGGACAACCAAAGCTACAGGCTGAGCCCCCAGTCTTGGGGTTTGTTCATATGAAACTTAACCCCACAAAGAATAGGTCAAAGCTACTTAAAATTAGGCCTAAGAGTCACCCCCAAGAGAACCTCTTTTGTTGCTCAGATGTGGCCTCTCTCTCCAGCCAACACAACAAGCAAACTCACCACCCTCCCCCCGTCTATGTGGGACATGACTCCCAGGGGTGTGGACCTTCTTGGCAACGTGGGACAGAAATCCTAGAATGAGCTGAGACTCAGCATCAAGGGATTGAGAAAACCTTCTCAACCAAAAGGGGGAAGAGTGAAATGAGACAGTGTCAATGGCTGAGAGATTCCAAACAGAGTCGAGAGGTTATCCTGGAGGTTATCCTTATCCATTAAGTAGATATCACCTTGTTATTCAAGATGTAATGGAGAGGCTGGAGGGAACTGCCTGAAAATGTAGAGCTGTGTTCCAGTAGCCATGTTTCTTGATGATGATTGTATAATGATACAGCTTTCACAATATGACTGTGTGATTGTGAAAACCTTGAGTCTGATGCTCCTTTTATCTACTTTATCAACAGACGAGTAGAACATGTGGAATAAAAATAAATAATAGGGGGAACAAATGTTAAAATAAATTTAGTCTGAAATGCTAGTGATCAATGAAAGGGAGGGGTAAGGGGTATGGTATGTATAATTTTTTTTTCTGTTTTCGTTTTATTTCTTTTTCTGTTTTTATTTCTTTTTCTGAATTGATGCAAATGTTCTAAGAAATGATCATGATGATGAATATGCAACTATGTGATATTGTAAATTACTGATTACATATGTAGAATGGAATGATCATATGTTAGGAATGTTTGTGTCTCTTTCTTGTCATTTTTTTTAATTTAAAAATTAATTAAAAAAAGAAAAATTGTACTTGGAAATTTATTGTTTTCTTTGTATATATGTTATATTTCACAATAAAAAAATTACAAAAAATTAAAATGAGGGTGAGATTAAGATATTCCCAGATAAACAAAAACTGAGGCAGTTTATTATCATTAGACCAGCCCTACAAGCAATGCTAAAGGTAGTTCTTCATACTGAAAGGAAAGGTCACTAGACCATGGAGCAAACCAGCACAAAGAAATAAAGACCTTATAAAGAGGCTAAAATGCAAATGCATTAAAAGTAATGATAAAAGTAAATAGTTTTAGACATACAATGTATAAAGATATAATTTGTAACAAGTACAAAAAAAAGGTGAGAATGGAGGTGTACAGAAACATTGTACGTGTAAGCTATAGAGGTTAAGTTGGTATCAAACCAAATAACTGCTACCGATTTAAGATGTTAAATTTTAACCCCATTGACAACCACAAAGAAAGTACCTGAAAAATATATTCAAAAAGAAATTAGAAAGGACTCAAAATGGTATAACACAAAAAATCAAATATGAAAGTAGACATTAACAAAAGAGGGTATAAAACATACAAAGACAAAACAGTAAAATGGCAGAAGAAAGTCCTGCATAACCAGTTTTGCTTTAAATAGGGTGATTCTCTCCAATCAAAAGGCAGAGATTGGTAGGATGTATAAAAAAGCATGTGCCAACTGAATACTATTTACAAGAGAGTCACTTTAAAAGAGCTGGGGTAGCTATAATAACATTAGATAAAATAGACTTTAAGTAAAAAACTGTTACAAGGGAGAAAGAAGGTCATTATATAATGAAAAGGGGGATAATTCAATTGGAAGATGTAACAATTATAAATATATATGCACCCAACAGCACAGCCCCAAAATACATGAAGCAAATATTGACAAAGTTGAAGAGAGAAATAGAAGGTTCTACATTAATAGTAGGAGACTTCAATATACCACTTTCAGTAGCAGACAGAACATCTGGAGAGAAATTTAATAAGGAAACACAAGACTTGAATGATACTCTAAACCAACTAGATAAAACAGACATCTAAGGAACACTTCACCAAAAAAGTGGCACATGGATCACCAAAAAAGTGGCACACGGATCATGTATGGAACACTTCACCAAAAAGTGGCACACTTCTGTAGTGCACATGGATCATTCTTCGTGATAGATCATAAAGCAAATCTCAATAAATTTAAAAATATCGAAATCATGCAATGTATCTTCTCTGACCACAATGGAATGAAGCTAGAAATTGGTAACAGTGGAAGAAGTGGAAAATTCTGAGATGTGTAGAAATTAAACAATACACTCTTAAACAGCCAATGTATCAAGGAAGAAATCATAAGGGATATTAGGAAATATCTTGAGATAAAAGAAAATGAAAACACAACATACCAGAACTTATGGGATGTAACAAAAGCAGTGATGAGAGGAAAATTTAAATCTTTAAATGTCTACGTTTAAAAAGGAAGAGCTCAAGCAGAGACCTAACCACAAAACTGCAGGATACAGAAAAAAGAAGAGGAAACTAAAAGCAAAGCAAGCAGATGAAAGGAAATAACAAAGATTAGAGTGTCGATAAATGAAAAAGAGTATTTAAAAAACAAGAGAGAGAATCAACAAAACCAAAAGTTGGTTGGTTGAAAATGTCAATAAAATTGATAAACCACTAGCGAGACTGACAAAGAAAAAAAAGAGAGATGAGGCAAATAAAAATAATCAGATATTAAAAGGGAGACTTTACTATGAACCTTAGAGAAATAAAAAGAATTTTAAGAGGATGCTATGGATAACTGTAATACAAAAAAAATTTATATAACCTAGATAAAATGAACACATTTCTAGAAACACATAAACTGCACTGACTCAGTAAGAAATAGATCTCAACAAACCAATAAATAGAAAAGAAATTGATTCAGTAATCAAAAACCTTCCATCAAAAGAAAGCCAAGGAGTTTGGGAAGATGGCAGAATAGGAAGGTTGAGTTCATCCCTGCTCCAAGGAACAGCTAGAGAAGGGGCAGGAAGGTGACTGGGACGGTAATTCCAGGCTATAAGTGGCCTAAAAGGGTCTTCTACACCACATAGGGAGGCCCTTGTTGAAAAAGCAGATTTTCAAAGAACTAGAGTCTGTTCAGCTATTGCAAATAGACTAAAGTACCCCTTTCCAAATGGAAGCCTAGGTCCCTCAGGACTGCACAGGGGACAAGGAAGTAAGCCAAGTCATGTTCCTTAACTGCACTACCCTCATGCACACCACCCCCGTCCTGTGACCTACGACCCACAACGGTGACCCACCCCATCCCACAAACAGGAACCCCATTACCTGACCCCTCACCACACTGGAAGCGCCCCTACCCTGACCACCCTCACCCCCGCATGTCTTGCCCACACTCCCACCTGCGCATGCCTGCCCCAGAAATAAATCTAACCAAGGATGTAAAAACTTGTCCACAGAAAATTACAAAACATTTTTGAGGGAAATCAAAGATCTAAATAAATGGAAGGACATTCCGTGTTCATAGATGGAAAGAGTAAATATTATTAAGATATCTGTTTCACCAAAAGTGATACATAGATTCAATGCAATCCCAATCAAAATTCCAACAGCCTTCTTTGCAGAAATGGGAAAGCCAATCATCAAATTTATATGGATGGTTAGGGGGCCCTAACAGTCTAAGTCACTTGATAAAGAAGAGTGACGCTGGAATAAACACTTCCTAATCTTAAAACTTATTACAAAGCCAAAGTAATCAAAACAACATGATACTTAACAATGTACCACACTAATGCTAAGAGTTAATAATAGGGGGGCATAGGGGTATGGGAAGAGTTTGATTTTTTTTTCTTTTTTGAGTAATAAAAACATTCTAAAATTGATTATGGTGTAGAATGTACAACTATGTTATGATTTTATGAACCACTGATTGTATACTTTGGATGAATTGCATGATACATGTGAGTATAAATGAAACTGCTGACAAAAATAGAAACATTGAATAATAAGTGAACCTTACTTAGAAAAACAACAACAACAAAAAAAACAGCATGGTACTAACACAAGGACAGACCAATAGAATCAAATTGAGAGCTCAGAAATCCACCTTCATATTAATGTCCAACTTATTTTTTTTGTCTTGAAATATTTATTTTCATGTATACCAATTGAGAATAAAGAAAAAAAGAAAATATAAGTATACATTACCAGCTTTATCAAATCTTAATATTTTTCCATAATTGTTTCAGATTGTTCCACTTATTTTTGACAAAGGTGCCAAACCCACTCATTTGAGAAAGAATAAGCTCTTCAACAAATGGTGCTGTGAAAACTGGATACGCATATGCAAAAGAATGGTGGTGGACCTCTCGCTCACACCATATATAAAAATCAACTCAAAATGATCAAAGATCTAAATATAAGAGCCAAAAGTATACAACTCCTAGAAGAAAAGATGAAACATGAGGAAGCATCTTCAGGACACTGTTTTAGGTAATGGTTTCTTAGACTTTACACTCAAAGCACAAGCAATAAAAGGGAAAATTGATAAATGGGACCAAATCAAAACTGAATACTTTGCTTCCAAGGACTTCATCATGAAAGTAAAAAACAACCTATACAAATGAAGAGACCATTGGAAATCTGATAAGAATTTAATAACCAGAATACATAAAGCAACCTTCAATTTAACAACAAAAAGGCAAACAATCCAATTTTAAAAAGCATACTTTCCGGAAACGTCAGAAAGGAGTTTTGGTGTATATTGCCATCTGCTGGGCAGACCAGGAAAACCCAGCCTTGGGCAGCTGGATTTAAAAAAAAAGCTTTTTGGAGTCTTTCCTGACTATCTCTCCAGGGCTGTTTTGATTTGGTCTGTATCCCTGTGCAGGTACCTGGCCATGTTTTAGATGGGAAATAGTCACAAACCAACTGTCAAAGAAGAGCCTTATTGAGGAGGAAAGAAAGCTACTTAACTTTTGTTCTATGAAGCCAACATCACCCTAATACCAAAACCAGAAAAAGATACTACAGGAAAAAGAAAATTACAGACCATTCTCTTTAATGAATACAGATGCAAAAATCCTCAACAAAATATTTGCAAATAGAATCCAGCAGCACATTAAAAGAATTACACATCATGACCAAGTGAAATTTATTCCACGTATGCAAGGCTGGTTCAACACAAGAAAGTCAATTAATGTAATACACCATAACAATAACTCAAAGCAGAAAACCCACACGATCATCTTTTGATTGGTGCAGAAAAGGCATTTGACAAATTCAACATCTTTTCTTGAAGAAAACTCTTCAAAGGATAGGGGTAGAAGGGAACTTCCTGAACATGATAAAGGAAATATATGAAAAACCCACAGCTAACATCATACTCAATGGGGAAAGACTGAAAGTTTTCCTTCTAAGATCAGGAACAAAACAAGGATGCCAACTGTCACTAACATTGTGCTGAAAGTTCTAGCCAGAACAATTAGACAAGAAAAAAATAAAAGGTATCCAACTTGATAGGTAGAAGTAAAACTTTCGGTGTTTGCAGGTGACATGATACTACATATCAAAAATCTTGAAAAATATAAAGGAAACCTGCTAGAGCTGATAAATGAGTACAGCAAAGTGGCAGGGTACATGACCCATACCTAAAAATCTGTAGTGTTTCTATACATTAGTAATGAACCTGAGAAGGAAATCAAGAAAAAAATTCCATTTACAATAGCAACCAAAAGAATAAAATACTTAGGAATAAATTTAAAAGGACACAAAAAGCCTATACACAGAAAACTACAAGAAATTGCTAACAGAAATAAAAGAAGACTTAAATAAATGGAAGGGCATACCATGTTTGTGGACTGAAAGAACAAATACAATTAAGATGTCAATTTTACCCAAATTGATTTATAGATTCAATGTAATACCAATTAAAATCCTAACAAATTACTTTGCAGAAATAGAAAAACCAATGACTAAATTTATTTGGAAGGGCAACGTGCCCTGAATGCTAAAAGTATCTTGAGAAAATGGAATGAAGTGGGAGGTCTCACATGATCTGACTTTAAAGAATATTACAAAGCTACAGTGGTCAAAACAGCATGGAACTGGGTATACCAGATAGATATACTGACCAGTGGAATTGAAATAGAGTGTTCAGAAATAGATCCGCTCATCTATGGGCAATTGATCTTTAATAAGGCAGTCAAGCCAACACAACTGGGATGGAGAAAACTCTTCAATAAATGGTGATTGGAGAACTGGATATCCATATGCAAAAGAATGAAAGAGGACCCATATTTCACGCCCTACATAAAGATGAACTAAAAACAGATCAAAGACCTAAACATTAGAGTTAAGAGCATAAAACTTTTAGAAGAAAATGTAGGGAAATATCTTATAGATCTTATGATAGGAGTTGGTTTCCTAGACCTTATACCCAAAGCACGAACAATACAAAAAGAAATAGATAAATGGGATCTCCTCGAACCTCTTTTGTTGCTCAGATGTAGCTTCTCTCTCTAAGCTGACACAGCAAGTGAACTCACTGCCTTCCCCCACTGCATGGGACATGACTCCCAGGGGTGCAAACCTCTCTGGCAATGTGGGGCAGAAATCCTGGGATGAGGTGGGACCTGGCATCAAGGGATTAAGAAAACCTTCTTGACCAAAAGGAGGAAGAGAGAAATGAGAAAAAATAAAGTGTCAGTGGCTGAGAGAGTTGAGAGGTTATCCTGGAGGTTATTCTCATGCATTATAGAGCTATCCCTTTTTAATTTATGGCATATTGGAGTGGCTAGAGGGAAGTACCTGAAACTGAAGAGCTGTGTTCCAGTAGCCTTGATTCTTAAAGATGATTGTATGATATAGCTTTTACAGTGTGATTGTGAAAACCTTGTGTCTCATGCTCCTTTTATCTAAGGTATGAACAGATGAGTAAAAAAAAATGGATAAAAAATAAATAATAGGGGAGACAAAGGTTAAAATAAATTGGGTAGATGGAAATACTAGTGATCAATGGGGGGGTGTAAGGGATACGGTATGTATGAATTTTTTCTTTTTTCTTTCTTTTTCTGGAGCAATGAAATGTTCAAAAAAATGATCACTATGAATACAATTATGTGATGATATTGTAAGCCACTTATTGCACACCATGTATGGAATGTTTATATGTTAAGAATTTGTATGTTGTTTTAACAATAAAAATATTTTTTTAAAAAAGGGATCTCCTTGGGTGGGCCATGGTGGCTCAGCAGGCAGGGCTTTCGCCTGCGGTGCCAAAGACCCAGGTTCAATTCCCAGTGTCTACCCATGCAAAAAAAAAAAAAGATCTCCTCAAAATTAAACATTTGTGTGCATCAAAGCACTTTGTCAGGAAAGTAAAAAGGCAGCCTACGCAATGGGAGAAAATATTTAGAAACCACATATTAGATAAATGGTTAATATCCAAAAAATATAAAAAGATTCTACAACTTAACAGCAAAAAGACGAACAATCCAATTTAAAAATGGACAAAAGACATGAACAGACACTTTTCAGAAGAGGAAATACAAATGGCTAAAAGGCACATGAAAAAATGCTCAACTTCACTGGCTATTAGGGAAATGCAAATAAAAACTACAATGAGGTATCATCTCACACCCACTAGAATGGCCATTATAAAAAAATAAACACAGAAAAATACAAGTGCTAGAGAGGATGTGGAGAAAGAGGCACACTCACTGTTGGTGGGAATGTGGAATGGTGCAACTGCTCTGGAAGGCAGTTTGGTGATTCCTCAAGAAGCTAAGTATAGAACTGTCATATGGTCTGGTAACCCCATTACTAGGTATAATGGAACAGAAGGACAGAAATGGACATTTTGCACAGAGATGATTGTTTGTTTTTTTATTTTTTATTTTAATTTTTGTTCTGCATACTGATGTTTATAGCAGCATTATTCCCAATTGCCAAAAGATAGAAACAGCCCAAATATCCATCAATGGATGAGTGGCTAAACAAGCTGTGGTATATACATACACTGGAATATTATGCAGCTATAAAACAGAATAAAGTCACGAAGGATGTAACAACATGGATAAACCTTGAGGACATTACTCTGAGTGAAATTAGCCAGGAACTATAGAACAAATACTATATGGTTTCACATATGAACTAAAATTAATGAGTGAACTTTGAGAGTTAAAGTTGAGAACACAGGTTATCAGGAGATAGAAAGAGGGTAGAGATTGGGTATTTGATGCTGAAGGAGTACAGAATGTGCAAAAGGGCTGATTGTAAAGATCTAGAAATGGATAGCACAATACTATCTGATGATAGCACAATAATATAAGTATACTGACTGAGGCTGAATGTGAGCATGGTTGAGGGAAGAGTGCTGGGGGCATGTATGAAACCAAAAAGAAAGACAGAGGATAAAGAATGAGACGGTATAACTTAAGAAATGCCTCAAGCAGATAATGATGGTGATTGAATGTACAAATATAAAAATATTATTGCATGAGGGAGAGCAAATGAATGTCAACATTGCAGGATGTTGAAAATGGGATGCTATACAGCAAAAAATACAATCAATGCAAGCTAGAGTCTATAGTTAACAGTAACATTGCAATATGCTTCCATTGAATGTAACAAAGGCAATATACCAAACTAAATGTCAATGAGTGGGGGATATGAGGGATGGGTATGAATTCTTTGGGGAAGAAAGGGAAATGTCCTCATATAGACTGTGGTGGTGAAGCCATGGTTATATGATTATATCAGGAACCACTGATTTTTTTTACTTAGGTTGGACTGTATGATATTTGAACAAAACTGTTTAAAAATGAACAGAGGGATACAAGAAAAAAAAGCCTTAGCACAAACCCAATCAACAACAAAATCTGAGATGAGAGAGAAAATGACCTTGAGAATGAACCGATTAAGATAATCAGATTCTTATATATCTGCAAAAATGTTACAAGCCATACTAAGAAACAGGAAGGTGTGGCACAGTCAAAGGAACAAATGAAAAAGTTAGAGGGGAAACCAAATTTGGAACAACTAGTCAAAGATGTTCACACAAGTCTCCTAAATCAATTCAGGGAAATGAAGGAAAATATGGTTAAAGAGATAAAGGATATTAGGAAGATATTGGGTAAGCCTAAGGAATTTCAAAGCATACAAAGAAAAATAACAGATCTTATGGGAAAGAAAGTCACAATAGATGAGATTAAATAATACACTAGAGAAGACCTATACCAGTGGCACTCAGGATGTGATGTCCCACAGGAAGTTCTCTGCTCCCAGACATGGGTTCCTGGGTTTCTTGCCTTGGAAATGCAGCAGCCGGCACTGTGGCAAACTGAAGTGCTTCCCCAAGGATGATTCTACCAAACCTGTCACCTCACCACCTTTCTGGGCTACATGGCCGGCATGACTCATATTGTGCGGGAAGTCGATAGGCCAGGAGCCAAGGTAAACAAGAAGGAGGTTGTGGAGGCAGTGACCGTCGTGGAGACACCACCCATGGTAGTTGTAGGCATTGTGGGCTATGTGGAAACCCCTCATGGCCTCCGTACCTTCAAGACCATCTTTGCTGAGCATTATCAGTGATGAATGCAAAAGGCGCTTCTACAAGAACTGGAATAAATCTAAGAAGAAGGCCTTCACTAAGTACTGCAAGAAGTGGCAGGATGACGATGGCAAGAAACAGCTAGAAAAGTACTTCAGCAGCATGAAGAAGTTTTGCCAGGTCATCCGTCCTCGTGCACACCCAGATGCACCTGCTTCCTCTGCAGCAGAAGAAGGCCTACCTGATGGAGATCCAGGTGAATGGAGGCACTGTGGCTGAGAAACTGGACTGGAGCTGGAGCAAGAGATGCTTGTGAGCCAAATACTTGGGCAAGATGAGATGATCGATGTTGTCAGAGTAACCAAGGGCAAGGCTGCTGGCACACCAAGGGCAAGGCTGCTGGCACACCAAGAAGCTGCCTTGCAAGACCCACTGAGGGCTGTGCAAAGTTGCCCATATTAGGGTGTGGCATCCTGCCCGTGTGGCCTTTTCTGTGGCTTGTGCTGGACAGAAAGGCTATCACCACCGTACTGAGATCAACAAGAAGATCTACAAGATCCTCCTCATCAATGATGGCAAACTGATCAAAAACAATGCCTCCACCAATTACGACCTGTCTGAAAAGAAGAGCAATTCTCTGGGTGGTTTTGTTCATTATGGTGAGGTGACCAATGAATTTGTCATGCTGAAAGGCTTGTGGTGGGGACCAAGAAGTGGGTGCTCACACTTCACAAGTCCTTGCTAGTCCAGACAAAACACTTGGCCCTGAAGAAGACTGACTTCAAGTTCATCCACACCACTTCCAAGTTTGGCCATAGCTACTTCCAGACCATGGAGGAGCAGAAGGCGTTCATGGGACCACTTAAGAAAGACTGAATTGCAAAGAAAGAAGGAGATTAATGTTAGGAACAGATTGTACAACTGGTGGGGTCTCAATAAAAAGACTAACCAATAAAAAAAAAAAACTAGAGGAATACAACAGCAGATTTGAACAAGCAGAAGAAAGGATCAGTGAGTTTTAGACAGCCCATCTATGATTGAACAGAGAAAAGAACAAATACAGAAAAGAGTGGAAAAAATTAAGCACAGCTGCAGGAAACTGAATGACAGCACGGAGCTGTCTGTCACGGGTGTCCCAGAAGGAGAAGAGAAGGGAAGAGGGAAAGAAAGAAAACTTAAGGAAATAAGTAGTCAAAAATTGCCTGACTTTTATAAAAGACATACATATATATATACACAAGAAGCACGGTGCAGTCCACACAGAATAATAAATCTGATTAGACTCGCTAAAAGTCACTACTAATCAGATGGCCAAATCTCAAATATAAAGAGAGAATTCTGAAAGCAGCAAGAGAAAAGCGATTCACCACATACAAGGGGTACCCAAGAAGACTAGATTCTGATTTTTCATCAAAAGCCATGGAGGTGAGAAGGCAGTGGTATGATATAATTAAGACACTGAAAGAGAAAAATTGCCAGCCAAGAATTCTTTGTCTAGCAAAACAGTCCTTCAAAAACAAGAGAGAGAGTTTGAAATGTTCGTGGATAAACAGTAGTTGAGGTTTGTTAACAGACCTACACTACAAGAAGCACGAAAGGAATACTGCAGATTGAAAAGAAAAAAACAGGAGAAAGAGGCTTAGAGGAGAGTGTAGAAATGAAGATCATCAGTAAGAGTAACTAAGAGGATAAAAAAAGAGAGAAAAAATGAGATGAAAAATAAAAACAAAAAGACAAAATGGTTGAAGTAAGGACTGCCTTTACATTAATAACACTGAATGTCAATAGATAAAACTTCCCAAACAAAAGACACAGATTGCCAGAATGGATAAAAAAAAAAAAATGACCCATTTATATGCTGTTTACAAGAGACTCATTTTAGACCCAAAGATACAAATAGGTTGAAAGTAAAAGGCTGGCAAAATATATTCCACACAAGCAGCAACCATAAAAGAGCTGGTTCGCTATACTAGTTAATAATAATGTATCAGTATTGGCTCATTAATTGGAATATATATCATATTAATGTAAGATGTCAATAACTGGGGAAATGGGGAGTGAATTTATGGTTCCTCTCTGTATTTCTTTCCCAATTTTTCCGTGAATCTAATATTAAAAAAATAAAGTATATTATAAAAGCCTGAAAAACCATGATCCATCTATATGCTATCTATTAAAGACTCACCTTAGACCCAATCATACAAACAGATTGAAAATGAAAGGTTGGAAAAAGATATTCCACATAAGCAGTAACCAAAAAAGTCTGGGACAGTTATACTAACATCGTTCAAAGTACACTTTAAATGCAAAAATGTTGAGACAAAGAAGGACATTACATATTAATAAAAAGGCCATTCACCAAGAAGAAGTAACAATGATAAATATCTATGCACTTAACCAAGGTGCCTCAAAGTACATGAGGCAAACACTGGCAAAACTGAAGGGAGTAACAGATGTTTCTACAATAATAGTTGGAGACTTCAATACACCACTCTCATAATAGTTAGACTATCTAAACAGAGGATCAATAAAGAAACAGAGGACCTAAATAATATGACAAATGAATTAGATCTAATAGACATGTATAGAACATAGCACCCCAAAACAGTAGGATATATTCATCTCAAGTGCTCATGGATCATTTTCCAGGATAGTCCAGGATAGTTATTTTGTAGGGACAAAAAAGAAGTCTCCATAAATTAAAAAATACTGAAATTATTCAAAGTACTTTCTCTGATTATACTGGAATGAAGCCGAAAATCAGTAACAGATGGAGAACTGGAAAATTCACAAATATATGGAGGTTAAACAGCACAGTCTTAAACAATCAGTGGGTCAAAGAAGAAATTGCAGGAGAAATCAGTAAATATTTTGAGACAAATGAAAACAAGAATACAACATAACAAAACCTAAGAGATCCAGCAAAGGCAATGCTGACAGGGAAATTTATAGCCCTAAACATCTGCATTTAAAAGGAAGAGTGCTAAAATCAAAGACCTAACTGAACACCTGGAGAAATTAGGAAAGAACAGTAATATAATCCCAAAGCTAGCAGAAGGAAAGAAACAACATAGACCAAAAAGAAATGAAACTCAAAGCAAAAAAATCAAAACAACAAGCAAACAAAAGACAATAGAGAGAAGCAATAAAACCAAAAGTTGGTTCTTTGAGAAGATCAGTAAATTTGGCAAATCCTTAGATAGACTGACAAAGAAAAAAGAGAGAGAGAGAGAGAGAAGATGCAAATAAATGAAATTAGAAAAAAAGAGAGGGGACATTACCATTGACCTCACAGAACTAAAAAAATTCATAAGAGTATATTATGAACAACAGTATGCCAACAAATTAGACCACTTAGATGCAATGAACAACTTCCTAGAAACACATGAACAACCTACATTGACTCTAGAAGAAACAGAAGACCTCAACAAACCAATCACAAGTAAGGAGATTGAATCAGTCATCAAAAACCTCCCAATAAAAAAAAAGTGTAGGACCAAATGGCTTCACATGTGAATTCTACCATCATCTCAAGAAAAATTAATTACAATTCTGTGTAAACACTTCCAAAAAATTGAAGAGGAAGGAACACTACTAAACTCATTCTAAGAAGGCAACATTACCCTAATACCAAAGCCAGATAAAGATACTACAAAAAAATTACAGACCAAACTCTCTAATGAATATCAC
>PVIY010053221.1:0-14816 GCA_004026745.1 Myrmecophaga tridactyla | reverse complement strand
CCAGGCCATGGGGTCCTGCCCTGCTCCCTTTAGGACCCTGCCTGGTCTTAGGGGAGCTCCAGAGTGGGGACAAGGGGGTGATGGGAGTGATGGGGGGTGCAGGGAGGGACTCAGGCTAGAACTGTCCACCCCGGCACTAGAGATGCAACCTGGGAGACTGAGGACCCCAAGGTTCAGGAAGGACCTGAGCACCTGGGATCCCCCAAATGTCGCCACATGGAGCAACAGACCAGAGAGAGGTCCTTCCCCCACAAGTCCTTCCCCACTGTCCCTCAGCCAGCTGGCGGCTCCAGACAGGTGCGTGGACTCTGCCCCAGCAGCACTGAGTGGTGGGAGCTGCAGGTGACTTTCCTGTCCATGGGCTTTGGTCTCCCTTTTTGGCGTTTGGAGCGCCCTGTGTCCACTCAAACCCTACTTCCCTCTCATGGTGGGGTAGCTCACCAGCTTTGTAAATGAAAACCCACAGCCTGCAAGTTAAAACATGGCTTGAAAAAAATTAAAGAACTGGGGTGGAGGAGCCCACTTCAAAATATGTCATGCGATATGAGGAATGACCGCCAGGTGGCGCAGTGGCTCCAAACACATTTTATAGCTACATTTGCTCCCCTGATGCCCCGCAAAGCATACCGGTAACAACCCCACATAATTACATTCAGTTTCACAAACATCCAGTGAATGCTCCCTCCCAATAGCCCATTTGGTCTTCACAGCAACCCTGCTACCTTGAAAGGGCTGATGTTATCCAATTCGTTTTACAGAGAACTTTGAAGGTGATGACTCTCTGTGAAATACAGCAGCTCTGGGCAGATGGGGGGAGCTGAGGGCAGCTAAACCCCCGGGGACCCAGAAGAACTGCGTGTTAGGGGCCAGTGAGTGTCCCCAGACCACAGAGTGACGGCCTCAAGACACCGCAGAGTTTGAACCAGCCTTCCTACTCCTTGCCGCCTCCTGGAATGGGAGAGATGGAAGTTGTTTTCTTTGTTTCCTCCAATGTCAATGAAATTTTTTTTTTTCTTTTTTTGGTGGTGCTACATTTTTTTTTAAGAGAAGTTGTGGGTTTACAGAAAATCATGCATAACACACAGCATTTCTATATACCACCCTATTATTAACATCTTGCGTTGGTGCGGTACATTTGTTACAACTGAAGAAAACAACCTTTTCATAATTGTACTGTTAACTATAGTCCAGGGTTTAACTTAGGGGTCACTGTTTGTGTTATGAAGCTCCATGAATTTTTTTTAAATTTTTACATCTATACAATCTAAAATTTTCCCTTGTAAGTACATTCAAATGCATAATTCATATTTCAGTGCAGTTAATTACACTCACAATGTTGTGCTCCCATCACCACCACCTGTTACCAAAACTTTTCCATCAACCCAAACAGAAATTCTGTATATTTTAAGCCTTAACTCCTTCTTCCCTACCCATGTGCTGTCCCTTGGTAACTTGTATTCTAGATTCTGACTCTGTGAATTTGCATATTCTAATTATTTCCTACCAGTGAGATTATACAATGTCTGTCCTTTTGTGTCTGGCTTATTTCAGCCAACATGATGTCTTCAAGGCTCATCCATGGGAATGGATAAGCAAAATGTTGTATATACATGCAATGGAATATTATTCAGCCCTAAAAGGGAGTAAAGTTCTCATACATGCTACAACAGGGATGAACCTTGAAGAGATTAGATTTTAGATAGCATTAAGTCCCTACCAGGTGCCAGATGCTACAGATGTTGCAAAGATAAATAAGGCCCAGGCTGTGACCTCAAAGAGGCTTCAAGGAGCATAGCTGAATTTGCATTGACCAAAATGTCTTAATAATTGTGTCTATGAATTTTCTTGTCATTTTATAACCGACTTTCCTGTTTCTTTATTGCTTTTTATAATTATCAAATTAATACATGTTCATTATTAAAAAGCCTGCTATGAAAAAATATAATATTAAATATGAAATCCCAACCTCCTAATACAAAACTGACCTTTAGGGATGCTGTTAAGGAAAATAAATGCTGTCTAGTCAATTGGTATGTAGCTTTCCAGTCTTTTTTTTTTTTTTTTAAGTATATTATACCATACTGTTTTATAACTCGTTTTTCTTCCTTTGAGGTGTCTTGGTGTCTTCACCATATGCACACATACAGGTCCACTTCTTTCCTTTGTTATAGTTGATTTGATGAAAATCCCTTTAAATTTCATTTTTTATAAGGAAAATACATGAACATGGGGAAAAGAAATAACAGAAGGTTATAAAAAGAAGAGTAAAATTCCACATCTAAAGCCACTAACTTGCAACCCCAGTCCCTAGAGGTCTCTACTTTATTTGTCGTTATAAACTTTTTTATTTCAAGTATAGAGATGCATAGAGAAAAAGTGCATGGTTGGAGGGGTCTTTAAAGGAATAACAAAGCAAATTTGTGGAGTGGTGAAACTGTTCTGTATCATAATTGAGATGGTGATTGCATGAATCTATACATGGTTAAAATTCATAGAACAATAAGCACCTCCACTTCAAAAGCTAATTTTGCTGTAGGATTTTTTTTATTTTAATTTTTTAATTTTTTAAACATAACAACATACAATCGTGAACATTCTTACCCTATGATCATTCCATTCTTGGTATATAATCAACAACTCACAATATCATCACATAGTTGTATATTCATCACCATGATCATTTCTTAGAACATTTGCCTCAATTCAGAAAAAGAAATAAAAAGAACAAAGAAAAAAACTCACACATACCATACCCCTTACCCCACCCTCTCATTGACTGCTAGTATTTCCATCTACGCAATATATTTTAGCCTTTGTTTCCCCTATTTTTTCTACACCCCTTACCACTCCCTTTCATTGATCACTAGCGTTTCAATCTACTAAATTTATTTTAACATTTGTTCCCCCTATTATTTATTTATTTTTAATCCATGTGTTTATTCATCTGTCCATACCATAGACAAAAGGAGCGGCAGACACAAGGTTTTCACGATCACACAATCACATTGTGTATGATAATTTTTAAAAGAATTTAAAAAGTGAACCCAAAGTTCTGGTTACTGAATAACTATTATAAGCAACAGTCAATATGACCCAGTGTGCACACAACTTACATTTCATTAAATCTAAGGTGCCAGTGATTTTTTAAAAATATACTCTTAAGGAAAATAAAGTTTCCAAATCAACTAAGACACAATGGTAAAATATCACCGATTGTGAGACATCCCAATATCAGAGATGCTAACGTGTGAAATATGCACACACCTAGAATACTGACATACAGTATTTGCTCAAAGCCGTGTATGGAGAGGCATGCTATTAGGATTTGCCTCTATGATTATGAATCTCTCCTTCTTCTGTTCATGATCAATCACTAAGGCCATCCACAAAGTTACATCCTAGTTGAAGATGTCCTTGGCTAAATCCTTTTTTCCCTGGATAGAGAATAGCAGCTTGAAGGTTAGCGAGTCTTCTACATTAAGGATTGCCACTCATCCTTTTCTGACACATAACTACAGCTGCCTCCTTCGTAGACAAAAAGAAGGAAGATTTAGACGTCACGTGATGGCCTGAGCTCCCCTGTAGGCCTGCGGTTCTCTTGAGCCGCTTGGGAAGTTCAACTGCATGGTGGTCAAGAATATCCACTTCGGAGGCAGCAAAACCAGGGCGCCGACGTAGCTTTTTAAGCCTTGTGTCATCTTGGCCTCCCTAACCCTCTACCTCCTCATCTGTGAAGTGAGGATAATGAGAATTCTTGCTTCTTGGATACTGAGGCTGGCTTTGTTTACACCCAACAGATGAAGTTATCATGAAAAGAGGGAAGGGAGCTGCCTGCCTCTATAAAACTCTCACCTACAGTCTTCCAGGGATAGAAAGAGAAGCTCATAGGTGGGAAAACATCCATGATGCAAAGAAGAGTTCATTTTCACTTTGACCCCTCTAGTGATAATATATAACAATATTTCCCCAACAGGTGCTGCAAAAGAGATAGTAAGATCTGGGGAACATGCTTGGGCTACTCTTATACAGGGATTTTGCACCAGTAATAAAAGAAAGGGAAAAAGAAGAAAAAGGGAAAAGAAGGAAGGTGCAAATACTGAATCTTAGCACAGATAAGAACTTTTTGAGGTCTTCACATCCTAACCTCTTATAAAGGCAGGGAACCTCGTCACTGACTCTGGGCAGTGATAACTAATAGAAAAGACCTCCAAAGAAGCCAAGTTCTGCCTTTGAGTTCATTTTCCCTCTTCGGTTCTAGTTAAGATCATGAGAGGCAGCTCAGAAGAAATGGAATCCCTCTTCAGTATGGTATCCCTTCCAGCCCCCG
Organism: Myrmecophaga tridactyla; assembly: GCA_004026745.1. Classification (NCBI taxonomy): domain Eukaryota; kingdom Metazoa; phylum Chordata; class Mammalia; order Pilosa; family Myrmecophagidae; genus Myrmecophaga; species Myrmecophaga tridactyla. The sequence goes on along the minus strand of PVIY010053221.1, from coordinate 10,489 downwards.
CTGACCATCCTTTGAATAAGGTATATTTGCCAGTGGTTCCTTCAACATTGAGCTTAAGGCTCATGGCAAATGTGGATTAACTAGCCCACAATATGCAAGGATGCTTTTGCCAAAATCAACAGCTCTTAGCTCAGATCTCCCCCTCAAGTGCAATTATACAGGTGACATTGCTTAGCCTAAAACTAAGACTAAATATACTTATCCATGTTATACTTTGCCTTCAGGATTATTTCAACTCATAATTGTTTAAGAAAGAGATGTCCACAAAATTAATAAACCAGTCATCTCTGCCTCAGTCAAGCTATGGATAAAAGGAAATCCAGAAAAGGAAAGCAAAATGGCTCAAGCCCATAGGATTTATCAGAACTTTGCCATGAGTTACTGGAACTATGACCAAGATAATACTGTTCTTTGCACATCTTTCAATATTTTCTTCCTTTTTCCTTTCTGTCCCAGGATGGTTGACCCCAATTCTAATCCCCTAAACTCCCACAGAGCCCTACTGTAATAGCATTTCATTGCTGCTCACCTGAATCACATTTTGTCAATTACTAGTTATCAATGGGCAAGGCAAATAATCATTCCCTTTTCATAGTTATAAAATAGAAGTTGGACAAAATGTATTCCGAAGTGCATTCTCACTCCACAGTCCCTTGGGTCTGTGATATCTTAGGTCCTAGTATTTGCTGGAAACGTTTTCCCCCACTGTTCCTGCAGTACGAAATGTACTCACTGGTCAGAAATATCTGCTGCCCTCTTGGCTCCTACAAATGTCCTCGAGCTGAATCTGACCAGATAGTGAGTACTTTCCTTTAAGTCTTTCATATATACATCTCCATTGTCATAGGTATTCAGTAAATATTTGCTGAATGAATAAGGAAAAAATGAATGAAATGACCTATGACTAAATGAGTGTATAACTAATTGTTACTCATTATCAATATCGCTAATTACTTTCTCAAACCAGAGTTTGGAGCATTAGATATATTATCACATAAATATTTGTAATAAATAACATACTTTTATATTATAAAATTTTAGATTATAAGCTTATTATTAAATAAACACATTTTTCAAATGAAAAAAGAACTCAATAAAACAAAAAACCAAAGTGAAAAAATGGGTAAAAGATTTGGACAAATAAATGGATATAAGTATATAAGTATAGTCAAAGGTAAATCAGAATACAGGGTAATGGATGCTATTGACTGTAATTTTAAAATTTCAACTTCTGTGTGAGACCAAAAAAGAGACAATTATTTGGTACAAAGTTTATGTTTCCTGTAGCACAGTATCTAATTTAACTGTATTGTCAGTTTATTTAAACAACCTAATTACATGGAACCTAGAATAGGGATTGAGATCTTGTTATTCTGTACAGGTTCAAGTAATACCCTGATACATCCTGGAGTATTCTGCGCAGAAAATGAAAAGTATTTGCAAAGGCCCCTTGAGGGCCTGGGGAAAAATGTGCAAATATTAAACTTCCCCACCTCAGGACTGCTTGATATTCTCACAAGTATTAGGGACTACCAATTTATTAAGTGAAGCCCTTGATTTTGGGGCCTGCCCTTATGAAACTTATTCCTGCAAAGGAGAAGCTTATAATTATGCCTAAGAGTCACCCACAGAGAACTTCTTTTATTGCTCACATGCGGCCTTTCTCTCTAAGAAAACTCTGCAGGTGAACTCACTGCCCTCCCCTGCTATGTGGGACATGACTCCCGGGAATGAGCTTGGCCCTAGCATCGTGGGATTGAGAAAGGCTTCTTGACCGAAAGAGGGAAAATAAATGAAACAAAACAAAGTTTCGGTGGCTGAGAGGTTTCAAATAGAGTCAAGAGGTCCTTCTGGAGATTATTTTTATGCATTATATAGACATTTCTTTTTAGTTTCTACTGTATTAAAAAATCTAAAAGAAAATACCTGAAACTGTTGAGCTGTAATCCAGTAGACTGGATTCTTGATGACGAGTATATAACTATAGAGCTTTTATTCTGTGACCATGTGATTGTGAAAACCTTGTGACTGACATTCCCTTTATCCAGTGTATGGGCAGATGTGTAATAAAATAAAGGCTAAATAAATAAATAATATGGGGTTAAGGGTTATGAGATATTTGGGGTGTTCTTTTTATTTCTTTTAATTTTTTTAATTTTTATTTTCCTTGAAATAATGAAAATGTTCTAAAATTGGTTGTGGTGGTGAATACACAACTATATGATGACACTGTGAGCCACTGATTGTATACTTCAGATGGATTACTTGGTGTGTAAAACCACTTTGGAAAACAGTTTGGCAGTTCCTTAAAAAGTTAAACATATATCTGTTATATGACTCAGCCATTCCATTCCTAGGAATTTACCCAAGAGAAATGGAAGCCCATGTTCACACAAAGATTTATAGTAGCTTTACTTGCAAATAGTCCAAAACTGGAAATGACCCAACTGTTCATCAACAGATGAAGTGATAAACACACTGTGGTATAGCCATACCATGGAATACTATTCAGCAATAAAAAGGACTGAACTATTGATACTAGAATCAGCATGGAGGAATCTCAAAAAATTATGCTGAATAAAAGAAGCCACAATATAATATGTACATACTGTATGATTCCATTTATATGAAATTCTAGAAAATACAAACAAATCAATAGTGACAGATTAGTGATTGATTGGGGATGGGGGTGGGAGACAGAAATGAGGAGAGATTACAAAGGAACATGAAGAAACTTTGGGGGGTGATGGTACATTCACTATAATGATGCTGATGATGGTTTCATGTCAAAAGATACCAAATTGGACGCTTTAGATATATAAAGTTTATTTGCATGCCAATTATAATTTAATATACTACTTAAAATTTTTTTAAAATATTTTTAAGCTTTAACAAGTAAATGCTTGGTAAAGAATTGGAAATTCATATTACCAAAAATAACGTACAAATTACTTCCTAATAGGGTGAAATTGAAATTGTACAATGGAGTCATCAGCTGGGCATCAACTTAATCCCATAATCATCAGCATCAGTGTTAGGCAGGTCGACCAGATATCACGTTTATGACAGATGCTCCATAAAATAAATGTCCAGCATTGGCTATCAGGTATACTAACCAGAAGTGCTTAACTTGAAGGCATCTAATCTAATTTACTTAACTTGAAGCCATTTTAGATCTCATTTCCAAGCGCAGAAAACACAAGGAATAAAGGAACAAGACAAGTGGCACGCTGAAGAAGCACTATCTATGAGCTGGATGTGTTGTTTTGGAACTTGTCCAGTCTCATTAGTAAGTGAGAGCTGTGACAAAGGGGACTGTGCTAAACTGGAAGAGCCTTGACAGATCTAACAACTAGAGACAAACTATGGGCTTGGATTGGATCTTGCTTGGTACAAATTTTCTGTCAAGGACATTGGGGAAAATCTGAATATGAACTGAGTATTAGAGGAGATGGAAAGGAAGTGACACAGGAAGGTAGAAAACATTAGCCATAAAAAAACAGAGCACCAAACATCTAGCTGTATGGGATCACCTCATCTGGGGATACATATGTATATATATACATATACATATACATATACATATACATATACATATACATATACATATATATACAGAAAGATATACATATTATATTTATATTTCTATATATATGGTATTAACAATGCCAACTAGGGGATAAAAGGAATACTTATTTTTATTTATCTGTATTTTATAATTTACTAAAATGCACATACATTGCTTTTGGAAAACAAGAGTATTCTTTAATGAAATAAGAGCCTCAAGAATTAATTTCATAAATGCTGTGTTAGTTAGATTCAGTTGTCAACTTGGCCAGGTGGGCATACCTAGTCTTGTTGCTGCAGACATAAGCCAATGGTACGTGAATCTCATCTGTTGCTAATTACATCTGCAGTCAGCTAGGAGGTGTGTCTGCAGCAATGAGTGACCTTTGACTTAATTGGCTGGTGCTTAAATGAGAGAGTGCAAGGTAGCTCAGCCTAGGCAGCTCGGCATTCATCTCAGCACTTGCAGCTCAGCCCAGACCTTTGGAGATGCAGAAAGAAGTCACCCCGGGGAAAGTTGTTGGAACCCAGGGGCCTGGATAGAAGGCCAGCAGAGACCAGCTTGTGCCTTCCCACGTAAGAAAGAAACTCAGTGGAAAGTTAGCTGCCTTTCCTCTGAAGAACTAACAAAATAAATCCCCTTTTATTAACAGCCAATCTGTCTCTGGTGTGTTGCATTCTGGCAGCTAGCAAACTAGAACAAATGTGCTTCAATTTAAATGAGTTCTGGTCAAAGCCTTGTGTCAGAGCTGCAACCACTCTGTTTACTGGCCAGGGACGTTAAACTTGATCAGAAACTGAGTAGATTTAGACCACAAAAAGATGTACATTTCTTCTAAAGAAACATTATCTACCAATTGTCACTAGCATCTGTCCCCCAGTTCTGACAACCAGAAAAAAAGTCTCCAGATATTGTCAAATGTCGCCAGAGGAGCAAGGTCAGCCCTCCTTCCCCAACTTGCGTGTGTCATGTGTATGTGGAATTGCTAGAACTTGGCTTTGAAGTGTTCAGACATCTCACTCACCCTCCTGATGTGAGCTGCTCCTAGAACCACTTCTCTAGAGAAAGAGAGCAAAATGATATTTCCATATTTGCATCTTCTTGGGAATAAAGCAGGAGCTGTGATGAAGGCATGGCTTTGCCTTCTTTCCTGCCTGCTGAACTCATCCCCTCATCCCTCTAAGCCCAGCTTCCACCTTCTCAATTGCCAATCTGGTTTCCTCCTAGATTTTGGAGGGAACCGAAAATGAGTGGTATCGCAAAAGTCAAAGAAAAAGAGTTTTCCAAAAGGAATAATGACACACAGTGTCAAATGCTACAGAGAGATGGAACAGGATTGGCAGGAAAAGGAAACCATTATATTTGGGATTTATAGGAAGCCACTGGCTAAGGCATTGAGGGAATCACTGGCAATTTAGCAAGAGTAGTTTCATGGCTTTAAATGTAGACAGCTGTTTGCAATGGTTTAAAGAGTAAAAGGGAGACGGAGAAACAGTAGAGGCACTTGATTTAGGGAGGGGGTGGGGACAGAGAAGTAGAGAACAAGGATGGGGGTGTATCTTGGGCTTCCTGGCTCTACTCACCTTGACTTCCTGGCACCTGTTAGGGTCCTGGATCCAAACCTCACCACGTTGTGTGTAAGAGCACACTTCTCCTTCCAGCAACAAGCCATCTGCATGGAGCCATGACATGTCAACCAGAGGTCCTTTCCCTTCTTAACAGATAATAAAATATATGCTTAATAAATAGTCACTGACTTATACATCATTCCTGAAGGTGTAAAGAGCCCTAAGGTAAACTTCACCTCTTGTCTCCTATTCCAGAATTCCTCAAACCTCTCTCTATCTTGATGAGCTCCTTTGTGCATTTTCCAGGTAGATTTTGCCCACAAACATATTTGCTATTCAAGTAAGGACATAAATTCTGTCCTACCCCTGCAATTTATCCAACCAAATAAAATCTCACAAAGAGGAACCAGGAGAAGAATTTAGGAGAGAAAAATTGAACTAAGAAAGAAGAATACCTGTAGTCAAAGGGATTCAAACTGGAATCCACAGTAATCGCCAATCACCTCCCAGTTTGTTTTGGAACTCCCTGACACCACACTGTCTTACTGTCTTCATAGCACATACCATTATCTGAAAGTGTTTATGTGTGTTTTCCTGTCTCCTTACTAAAATACAGTGTTCATGAAAGCAAGGACTTAGTCTGTCCTGATCAGCAGGGTACTCTAGAGCCTAGAACAATGTCTGACACACAGTAAGTTGTCAATAAATGCGGATTCGATGGATGGATGGACAAATTGGTAAGTCTATCACTATCTCTCAGGTCCAATTGTGCAACCCTAGTAAAGCACACGCACACCCCAAGTTCCCACTGGAATCTCATTTCATCCTAATTGATTTGCATTTTTAAGGTTTAAACAAACGATGTTGACTCACATCTTTAACTTCTGTTCTAGTTGCCTCCTCACTAGGAAACAAGAATGTAAAGCCCATCAGAACATTTCCTTCTTTCGATCAGTGATGAATAATTCAAGAATTACTTAAACCCGAGATTTGCAGGTTGAGAAGGCCTCAGTCCCAGATTACCCTGAGTCTGTGTGCAATGAGGGAAGGGCCCTTGAGGAGAGAGAGAACCTCAGACCCATTCTGTTTCCATGCCCTGACCTGGCACTGCCCACATATCTGAAAGTAAGAGAACTGTGCCCATTGCTAGAGTTTCCATCCAACAGGAGGGGGCTCGGGTCAACCTTGTCCTATGTATTCGCAATAAGGACAAGCTCACTGTAGACACTGATGAACATCAATGGCTGACATAATGAATATGGGATGCATGAAAACCCTACAACTTTGTTACAAAATTGTTAACTCTTTGAAAATGCCAGGCCACCTAAGAGTTCTTATTCAAATGAGATGCTACATGCTTTAAAAGAGAGAGATTTTAAAAATCAATGCCGCTAAAAATTTGGACTGGCCTTTAGCAACTTAAAGGATCCTGACTCCCCAGGGCCCCTATAACCTCCTTTCAGCTCAGCCACAAAATCTCACCCTCCCACCTCCCTCCCTTCCTGTTCTTTCCCTACCTCATCATTCGTATCCCCCATTTAGAGACTCTACATGTTCCTGGAAATCCAAATTGAAAGCTGAGAAGGCAAAACCTAGCCATGCATGCATAGCATCCTAACGGTGCATGTACTGTGATGATTTGATCTGCCTTGGAGGAAAAGGCTGAATGGGTATTGGTGAGTGAATGTCTCACAAGAGGGATGTTCAGGTCCCAACCTTGATCCCATTTGTAAATAGGATGTTACTTTGGTCAAGGTGTGGCTTAAGTGATCAACTTGGTGATTAATCTTGGTTATAGGAGTTCTTTATAAACTGAATGAAATTTAGACACACACAGAGAGAGAAGCCATGGGGAGCAGTCAGAAGTTGGAGGTCAAGGGAACCCAGAAGAGAAAGGAGAAGATGCTGCTGTGTGCATTGCCATGTGATGGAGAAGCCAAGGAACCCCAAAGATTGCTGGTCAACCAGAAGATACTGACCCCAGGAGGGAGCAAGCCTTCTAGCCTCTGAAACCATGAGCCAATAAATTTCCATTGCAAAGCCAACCCACTGTGGATATTTGTTTTAGCAGCTGGGAAACTAAAGCAATGGCTGAGAGGAGTGAACCATGGTACTTGGTAATGTTGAATGAGCAGAGATGTGGAAACAGGGTGGAGTGTACTGAATTCCCCACTGGTCTCTTCCTTCTCAGCCATAACTTCAGCAGCAACCCAGAGTTCAGTGCTAAACTCTTCTTGACTCCTTTCATGAGAATGCAAGAATTATTTTCCAATTAGGCCGCCATTATTCATTTTTGGTTCCTCCACTGCATATAATAGAAGCCCAATAAACATTGATTAAAATATATATATTTTTGATGACTGTGAACAGTTTAGATCACTTCCTGACAGGGTTTTCCAGGGTGCCCAAGGTTTCCCCTTCTGCTGTCTTAGCATCATCAGTGTGTTCACTCACCAGGAAACCAAGGTCTGGTCTGTCTTTCTCCAGACCCCAGAGTGGACAATCTCCAAAGGAGACTTCACTTTTCTCACCTCCAACCAAGGGCAGCAACTCATGGTATGCACTCTGCAGCTTCCTGAAGGCATTCAGGCGCCTTCCTCCTTGACAGACTTTCCAGCACCCATAGAAGTAACTGAGGACACCAAGGGGCCTTTCTTCCAGCACGAAAGATGAGACAGTGTAAATAACAACAATCATATGGAAAAAAGCCTTCTTTGGTATTGTTTTAAATTGAGTTATTTCTTATGTACAATAAAATGTCAAAACCTTAAATATATACACCTGTGTAACCACCACCCAGCTTGTTACAGACATTTCTATCACTCCAGAATGTTCCCTGATATCCTATCCCATCCTTCAGTTGCCATCGCCAATTTGACTTCTACAACCCCTTAGATAGTTTTCACCTGCTCTTGAACTTCGTACAAATGGAACAGCAAAATATGTACTTTTCTTCATTTGCTTCTTTCACTTAACATGATTTCTTTGTGAGTCATATAGCTTGTCAAATATATCAGTGCTTTTTTATTGTTGTGAGATATTTCATTATGTGAATATTTCACTATTTCTATACTCATTCTCTTATTGATGGATTTTGGGGTAGTTTTCTAGTTTGGAGCTGTTACAAATAGAGCTGCTATGAAATTCTTACGTATGTCTTTTGGTAGAAAGATTCACTCATTTCTCTTTCATACACCTAGGAATGGAATTGCTGGGTTGTAGGTAGAAATATGCTTAACTTCAGCAACCTGCCAGTTTTTCAAAGTAAGTTGGACCTTTTACACTTCCACCAATTCTGTACAAGAGTTCCCTTGCTCCACGTTCTCACTAACACTTTGTATAGTCAGTCTTTAATTTTATCCATTCTGTTGCGTGTGTGCTTGTACTGAATTGCTTTAATTTGCAATTTCCTGATGACTGATACAGTTGAAAACCTTTCCATCTATACATTAACCATTGGGATCTCTTCTGTAAAGCATCTGTTCTAATCTTTTGCCCATTTTTAAAACTGGGCTGTTTGTATTACTTTTCATTTACAAAGCATTAGTTTTCCCATTAATTCTGTGTGATACATTAAGTAGTTACTATGATAACTTTTGTACAGATAAGAAATTGAGGGTCCAGATAGGATCCAAACCAGGACCAGAGCCTAAGTCTTGAGAGCTCCCTGGGGGGACCATAACACAGGTAAATTAGATTAAATTGGCTCTTGTTAAACAAACATTGCATTTTTGTGAGCGTGTGAATTTGCCAATATATGCTTTTCTGTGGAAGTGACCAAACAAATTTCAACAACAATCGACCTGGAAAGGAAGTCACAGGTTAAGAGCAGTTTTCTCAGTAATAAGTGGACACTAGACAGAAATGAGTTCTAAGATATGAGGGCAAAGGGGAAATGCAAGACTCAACAGACAGTTCTTGTTTTCATTTCTCTGATACAGCAACAAGTACTCTTTTTCCTTTTACACATTCTTCTGTATGTACTATTTAGAGGGATGATGTAGATCTCATGACTGGTTCAGCTGTCTGGTATTGAAATTCATTTTTCCTGTGGCCATAAATTAATACTGAAAGAAAATACCTGAGAACTACTTGTCCCATTTCTCTGTTGCTAAGTACAGCTATAGAACTGTAAAGTAATTGTTCTAGTTTGCTAGCTGCTGGAATGCAACGCACCAGAGACGGATTGGCTTTAAATAAAAGGGGATTTATTTTGTTGGTTCTTCGGAGGAAAGGCAGCTAACTTTCCACTGAGGCTCTTTCTTATGTGGAAGGCACAGGATGGTCTCTGCTGGTCTTCTCTCCAGGCCCCTGGGTTCCAACAACTTTCCCCGGGGTGACTTCTTTCTCCATCTCCAAAGGCCTGGGCTGAGCTGCAAGTGCTGAGATGAGGAATGCCGAGCTGCTTGGGCTGTGCTACGTTGCATTCTCTCATTTAAGCACCAGCCAATTAAGCCAAAGGTCACTCATTGCAGCAGACACGCCTCCTAGCCTACTGTGGATGTAATTGGCAACAGATGAGGTTCACGTACCGTTGGCTTATGTCCGTAGCAACAAGACTAGGTATGCTCACCTGGCCAAGTTGACAACTGAATCTAACTAACACAGTAATATAGGGCTGACATAGATGGTTTCTAGTTGCAGTGAAGTCATGGATTTTTCTTCCATTAATAAACACATAATTTTTTTTAAAAATGTCATTTTCACACGTCAAGAATAATTCCTTAATATCATTATATTCACAGTAATATTACTATTACTCACCTATATTCAGATCTCCATGAATCTTAAAGATGTCTTTTTAATAGTTGGTTTGTTCAAACCAAGATCCAAGATAATACTGCATTCAATTATTATTCCTCTGTGTCTGATTCTATAGTAGTCTCCACACTTTTTAAATGCCATTGATATGTTGAAGAAATTGATTCATTTATCATATTGAATGTGTCACATTTTGGTTTTGACTTGTTCCTTGAGGTGAGATTTAACTTGCTCCTCTGCTTTTTATTTACTTTAGCTTTCTCTTGTTTATTGTATGCATGGTATATCTTTTTCCATCCTTTTACTTTCAAAGTTTCTGTGTCCTTATATTAAAGACATGTCTATTGTAATTAGCATACAATTGGGTATTGTTCTTATATATAGTCTGATAATCTTGGTATTTTTGTTGGAATGTTTACTCCAATTATATTTAATGTAATTACTGATATAATTGAGGTTATATATACCATGTTCCTATTTGTGTTCTATTTGTACGCCTGTTTTAAGTTCCATTCCCTCTCCTTTTTTGCCTTCTTTTGGATTAATACAAATTTTACATTTCATTATTATTACTACTATTTAGTGACCTTAA
>PVIY010053220.1:0-14796 GCA_004026745.1 Myrmecophaga tridactyla | reverse complement strand
CTTTTATTGGAGAACAGGATTGGATGCTGTGTGGCTGGACATTTGCGTGGTTAATTCCCCACTGGGCCACCCTCTCTGCAGAGAACAGTCAAGGACAGAGGGTGGGTGGGCAGAGTGGGGGCGTCCCCTCTGACTCAGTGCACCCGTGGGTTGAGCTCAGCAGCTCTGGGCCCCAGCCGTCTCCCAGCACTACTTGGTGGTGACTTTGTCTCCTTATAAAGCAGGGATATTACTTCACAGCTACAGACCGTGAAGATAAAATATTAAGATGCTTGTAAAATGTTCAGGAAAGTGTTTTCAGAAGTCAGTTGCTCCTGGTGGTACCAGCTGCCTCAGTTTCTCCAGGAGAATGAAGAGAACATTCATTCCCAGCTCAGAAAACCTCAAACCCTCCTTTCCCTACCCCCCACCTACACAGCTCCCACTCTGGCCTCAGTCATCATCCTCCCTTCCCAGGAGGACCATATTGGTCTCAACTTCTGTTCCCTGGGCATCCACTGTAATGATTAATGAGGAGGGGTATGGGTTCCGAAATTACATTTTTTTCTTCCAGCTCGTTGAGAACTAGAACTCCTCAATTAGAGATTCATTTCTTTGCCTAAATATATGTCTGAGCTTACCAAGTCCTTGCTCCAGAAGGAGAGAACATATTAAACCATTTGTTGCTTTGAGCTAGTGAAATAATTCTGCTGGCTTGGAGGAAACCATGAAAGCAGTGGGTAGCAAGCAGCATAATGAGAGATGAGGAGGCTGGAGTCACTGAGAATAAAACTGGTGAGGCTGGGACCAGGCAGGGCTAGGGTATGTGGCTTTGGAAGGACCAGGCCTTACGAGCACAGCTACTCCTCTTCAAAGCTGTATCTCTCTCTTATTTTTATGATGGCAAAAAATCTAGTAGAATTAAGCAACAAACTAGCATGAGGGTGGTGTTAAAAAGATTTTAATGCCCATGACAAAGAAAATGTTCAACACTTTAATATAGAGAAAGTTCCGGAGTCAAATAAATACGTAAGTTATCTCATAGAAATCAAAAGAGTACTATTCCAATGGAAAAAAATAGACAACAGGAATAAAAATTAGCAAGATACACATGAAAAAGATCAGCCTTCTGCAATAAAGGAAATAAGAGTTAAAACAATTGGTTTATTTTATTTATATCACCTGTCAGATTAACAAAGCTTTGAAAGTGCAGTTGTACCTGAGGCTGGTGAAGGGGGATGTACGTACCGGCGCAATAACTTTCAGGGCATTCTAGGATGTGTGTGTCAAAAATTTAAATATGCATTTCCTTTAACCCCACATTTTAATGTTTAGGAATTTTTCTGAAGGAGATTTTTAAATAAATACAGAGATATGTCAAAGATGTTTAATATGCCTTTGCCGGTAATAGCAAATAGAAAAGAAGAAAACGGGAACATTTTATAAGAGGTGCCTGGTGAAGCAGAACCTGAAAAACGCCGTTAGTGAGAGGAGCTGCCAGCTGGTTCTCTGCTCACGACTCAGGGGAGGAGGACAACCTGGAAGGACTCCTGTCCAATGCCCAGGCTGCCATTGCCCCCTGGACGGTTCACTAGCCTCCCTAAGAGCCCAGAGGCAGGGCAGGTGCATAGATGCCAAGAGCCTCCCGGGAGCAGAGGTTCGCTCAACCTTTGAGGTAGAGCATCATTAGATGGTCTCTGATGGGTCAGAATAGCCCAAACCAACCAGATAAAAGACATGGGGTGGGTTGGGGGGGGGGGGTTCCAAAAGGAAACACTCTGAGGAAAGAGGACAAGAGGGGGCCAGGGCTCAGCTGCACAGCTGGGCCTCGTGAGGCAGATGAGAACTCGAGTCCCTGTGGGGATGAAGTCGGGGTGCCTTCAGACCTAGACACTGAGCTTGGGGGCCCCCAGACCCTACAGCAGCCGAGCAAGACTCTGCCTGCTGGAAGGACGACTGGGTCAAGGTCAGCAGGTCTAATCTGACTTCCCTTTCTGGGTCTCGGGGTTGTTGGACAGTTCAGCAGGCAAGGCCTCGAGGGAGTTCAGGAGGCACGTGTGGGGTTTGTCTGGGAGAAGTGGGGTCATGGGGACTCCGAGCTGGAGAACGAGCTGTGTTCGGTACAGACCTCGCTGGCATAGCGTGGGCACTAGGTGAGGTGGTTAACAGGCAGCAGCCCTTAGAAACGAAGGTAGAGCTCCACGGAGACAGATGACGCTTACCGCATGAGCAGAGAGCAAGTGAAGCAGAGGACGGAGGTGAGTGTGAGCTTCCGTGCGTGTGCACACGTGTAAGAACGGGGCAGCCTGCCACTGCCTGTCCATGCTGGGGGGTGCGCCCGGCGGAGCCCCCTCCTCCCTGAGCCCTCCTGGGACTGGTGAAGGTCAAGGTCTGCCCCTGGTCTGGGTCTCTGGAGCCCCCGCTGCTGCCCTCCACCCCAGCCCTGACTTCCCCGACGTTAGGTGACATCCAGATGTGGGAAAATCCGGCTGGAAATGCCCACCTGGACCTCTCGGGCTTAGGACAGCCGTGTCTGCGCTTTTCTGTTGTGGAGTGATCAGGGCAAGAGGGGAGGGGAGGACAGGGGGATCGGCCCCGTCCTGTGGTGCTCCCGCCGCAGCCACCGGGAGGGAGGAGACGGCGCTGCGGCCGCCTGCCACTAGCCTTGTCTTCTCGGCGCACTTCACGATAGGCAGGATCGCTTTTTCTATCGGGACAAAAAAAGGAAACCCAAAGAAACTATCCCATTTTGAAGACACCCCAGCATGTGGCCCCCTGGCTCCTTCCCGTAGCCTGGCAGAGGAGAGGGTGGCCCAGCGAGTGTTCTCCCTGGTTTTTGGTGTTGCTACCACAGGGAGCCGGTAGAGCCAACAAAACCCCTGTCCCTCGCCAGGCCTGCGCTGCACTGCCCAAGGTGGTGAGGTCATACAGCTGTCAGAATAAAGGGCGCTTCCCCTCCCCTTATTCGGAAGAAGGCCAATCCGGTGGGGGGGAACGGGGGTGATGCTGCTCCTCTCCCAGGGGGCACAGGCCCTGTGTGATGAGAGCTCAGGCTGTCCTTGCCCTGGCCTGAGACCCTCACCCTGACCCCTCCCCAGACCCAGGCTGGGTTTTGAGTTCCCAAGGAGCCACAAGGGGCAAGGCCAGGTGCAGACTCAAGCACGGTCCCGCTAGGCAGGGCAGCCCTGGACAGAGAGGCCACTCGTTCCTCTTCCTCAAAGGAACACTCGACTTCCCCCCAGCCCCCCAAAGCAGCCTGGGGCCCCACAGCCAGCTGCCCTGTCTTCTCTGTGCCCCCGTCTCGGCTTGCACTGGTTAAGGGGCAGCCAGTCACAGAAGGAGGTGGAAACTCCCCACGAGGCGCCTACTTGGAGGACCCTGAGGCTGCCAGGGACCTCTTCCCCAAACCCATCCGAGAGGACAGCTTCCTGGACCCCGTGAGCCCCCACCCCTGTGCACCTGGAGGAACCAAGGCCAGTTCCTCCTGTCCCCCCTTCCTGGATGGCTAGGAAATGAGCTCTGTCCCCAGGAGCCCCCGTGGGCAGGAAACGCCAGCTTCAGGTCTAGTTTGATCCAGGATATAAATAGCACCAGGGGTTCTGACTCTGTTTTCATGCCCTCTCCCAAGTCTGTGCCCATCCCTGTGCCACTGTCTCCTCAGCTGGAGTCACAGGTGACAGCAAAACCACCACAGCCCATTCAGACTCAGCCCCTTGCTCTGGGGACGTGTCTCCCCACTATCCTGGTTTTCACAGTCTCCCACTGGGAGTAAGGGGTGCTTCTCAGCAGCTGCCAGTCAGGCCAACTCTCGTGCCAGGATTGGGGTCTGTGACACCAGCCCCCTGAGAATCAGGGCTTGTTGTGGTCAGGCCCCAGGCACTTGATGCCCCGAAATATGAAAGTGACATGCCTTCTCACATCTTCCTGACTGCCGGGCAGCTGGAACCAGGCCTAGGGCAGCACCTGCCATGACGGAGAGGAGTTTAAGCTGCTTCTGGGGTGCAGTCACAGCTGCCCCACATCCCAGCCCAAGCCCACTGCCTCTGTCTGAGGGATGGCCCCAGACGACTCCCAGAGCAGCCCTACACTGGCCACCTCTCTTGGCATGGAGTGGAACTAGAAACAGAGCCTGGTGGCCCTGCCAGCTCAGGGCGCGCCCCAGCAACTCACTGCCCCGCAGCCCAGCACTTGCTACCTGGGGTGACAACACATACCTTGAGGAATGCCCTTGATGAAAATGTTCTGGATACCAGCTTTAGCCAGGGGACTCCTGGAAAGATTTTCCCCTGGACAGCACTGCCCCTGCCCTGGGCTGGAGGAGGCAAAGCCCAGGGCTAAAGGGGGTGGGCAGGGGCCCCAGCTACTCCAGCTAGCCCAGGCCCCCAGGGGCCCCAGAGAGCATGCACCTTACCTCATTTACTTTATTTATTGTTGACCTGGGTGCAGACAAAGCCTCTGAGCCAACATGGCAAGAGGTGGTTTGTCCTTGGAGACTTGCTGGCTGCACCTACTTGTGTGTCTGTGCAGAGCCCCCCTGCCAATGGGAAGGGTCAAACACACGGAGCCTGTGGCAAGATGTGCAGCAAGGAGCCAGGTCAGGGGACAAGAGTGGGTGAGATACAAAACCCACTTCCTGCCACCTACCTCATTGGCCTTAGCTCCCACTGCCCGTCTTTTGTGGTGGGGGAGCAGACAGGAAGGCTGGAAAGAGGTAGGGAGCTCGCATTGAGCCATGTGACCTCCTTGCCTGCTTCACTGGCTGCCTCTACTGCCCTAAGTTCCCACACACCCAGTGGCTAAAAGCAACGTGATTCATTCCCCCAGAGTTCTTAACGCCAGAGTCTGGAAGGGCTATGCTTCCTTACGGAGGCTTCTGGGAGGAGACGTTTTCCTGCCTTCCCAGGTTCTAGAGGTGGTCCTGGGTGCGTGGCCCCCTCCAGGCCTCTCCTTCTGGTCCCCAAGCTGCCTCCCTCTTATAAGGCATGCCCTCACCATGGCCCCCTGGGCAACCGGGCCCCCCATCTCTAGGTCTGAGCTGGTCACACCTGCAGAGTCATATTTGCCTTGGAAGGTGGCACATTCACAGGGCCAGGGGATTAAGTCGTGGCTTTTTGGGGAGAAAAAAAAGAACCCCAGCCTCTCAGGAAGCAGCACTCACCTTTATTCATTCCCACTGACGAAGGGAATGTTTTCTCTGATTGACTGAAGCTCCACATCTGGAAATACCAGGATTCATATACATTTATGCCACCCCTATGACTGGGAGAAATGCACTTACCAAAATATTGATTGTTTTCCTTGCCAAAACTTAAAAAATAAGAAGACAGTGTCTCAGTATTTGTTTTAAGAACAGGAGAATGAACAGATACATCTTGAAACAATTGTTCTTGTTTCACTGTTGGGGAAGGTGGGGGAGCCTTTTGGGTTTAGAACTTTCTAGAGTCTTCTCTCCAGGGAGGTTTCTCAAATCGAAATTCCTGCTGATAAGAATGCCTGATCCGAGGACCAACACAGTGGGCTGGGGAAGGGGAGGTTGTTCTCTGACCTCCATCACAGGGCCCCCTACTCCAGAGAGCCACAGATCCTCTCCACTTGTTTACATCGTCTCCATAGTAACAGGCTGCATAATGGCAGAATTGACTCCAGGCATGCGAGAAGCATTTTCACAGAGCATCATTAGTCTGCACACAACGGGGTGCAGTGCAGGCGGGGGAGCCTCAGGTTGTGGGTTGAGGGGATAATGAGCAGGTGGGGGGCGGGGTAGGCTGCGTGTGGGTGAGAGGAGGCATTTCCTCTGAAGGTGGAAAGGTGATGGACAAAATGGAAAGGCCTCTAATGTGCCAATTAGTCCTTTGTTATGTCACTCCAAACCACTTGTCCGAGTGACAAGTGAAGGCGGATGAAGCCTCGAGGCCCAGGGATGGACCCGGCCCTTGCTGGCCTCTGTGCCACCTTCCCACAATGACACCAGCTCAGAGACCCTAGCAGAGCCCCAGCCTCACAGGAAGCAGCACCCACTGGGGGGAGGAGAGGCTGTCCACAGGGGGAACGGCACCTGTCTCTGAGCGTTGGGAGCCAGGGGAGTGTCAGGCCAGGCTGCAAGCCCCCCCCCCCCCCCCGTGCCGTGCCGGGGCGAGGGCTGGGCTTTGCTGCTGACCCACCCACCAGTCACGCCCCACCCTTCTTCCCCTGCCTTCAATCCCTAGGGGTGTCAGAGAGTCCCTCTGCACCGCGGACAGGCTCCTGTCCATGCCCTACCCATGGGAGGCCAGAGAGTTCAGTGCCTTAAACAGAAAGAAGCCCTCAGTCCCAGGGCTCGCACGGGGTCTACGACGCCAGGAGCACAGTTACGTCACTTATTTGTAACCGAGAAATGAGTATTTAGGGGATGACTATGATTGCTGAGTCATTATATAGATACTACTTTTTTACATTCTGGTATAATAGGGTAGACAGAGGGAAATACCTGCAATCCCTGAACTGTAACCCAGCTGCCTTGATCTCTGATGACGACTGTATAACTTTAGCTTGTGCCCTGTGATTGTAAAAACCTGGTGACGGACCCTTCCTTGTACCCAGTTTATGTGGTTTTTCAACTTCAGGGTTTTGTCATCACTAAAGACAGCCCCCGATGTTTATTAATGAAGGGTTATGGGACAGCCCAGGACGAACCCCCCACCCACCCACCCTCACCCCACCCCAGTGAACTTGTGAACTGAAGCTGGATCCAACCAAAATGGGCCCACCTGACACGTATAGCAGCCTGGACTTTAACCCACAGGTTGCCAGCACCGCATCACACCACTGAAAATCACGCCATCCTCATTCGAAGGCCACCGCTCGCTCAAATACATTCTTTACGCCTGTCAGCGATCTGCACATGCCTGATAATCACATCACCTCTAACCACATCAGCTGTGATTATCCTATGCCGTTGCTCGTTATCCTAACCCTGCCCACCTTTTGATACTATAAAACCATCAGAATTAATGCACTTTGGGAAGACAGGTCTGGGGGCTGTGAGGCCTTCTGACCTCTCACTTTGCACTGACAGTGAACACTTTCTCTGTGAAACCCCAGGGTCTCAGAGACTGGTCACTGCGCACACCAGGCAGAGGACTCCCTGTCTGGGTCCAGTGACATCTGCTTTGTGTTTCCCTTCAGTCACCGAGCGGCCAGGGTGTCGCCATCCCCTGCCCACCCTCATCCTCTCTGTCCCCCACTGCCTCGCCCTCTGCCCTCTCCCCATCTGGCCTTGACCCCTTTGCTCTCCCCCCCGGTCCCACTTCTCATGTGTTGGCCTCTAGCCCAGGGTGCCCTCGGTCAGTCAAGCTAATAGGTTTGGTAACAGCGGGGCAGGGTGGGGGTGGACGAGGCGTTGCTTTCGGAAACAATGGTCCTTCTCCCGCTCTCAAACCACATCCCCTGCCCACGAGCACTGGAGCATGCTTTTGGGTCCCGGCGGCGGGCTGTGTCCCTTTTCTCCATCTGTAGAGCCATCTCTCCGTCTTGCCTCGTCCTTGCCCTTAAACTTTGCACTGACTGTATCACTGCCTGGAAGGACGGGTCCAGGACCTTTACAGTCTCCTCTGAAGTGTGACTTGTTAAGGGGCTGCAGCCTGGGACAGGGATTCCATGGGCGCCAGGGGAGGGAGGGCTCCTGGGGTCCAGCCAACCCTCCAGGAATGTGCAAGGCTGAGCCGGGGGCGGCTGCCCTCCCTGAGGGGCTGCCTGAGCCCCCACTGGGCTCTACTGGAAATGCCCTTCTCAGGAAGGATGGGGGATTCTCCACCAGGAGCCAGAGTCAAGGCTGGAAGCAACCAGGGGCCCAGAACTGGCAGCCGCCTGCAGGGGCCAGAGGCAAAGGACAGGAAGTAAGAGCAGAGGCCTGCAGGGCACATCCGCTCTGTGTCTGTCTCTGTGGAAAGCTGGGGCCATATCCCTTGGAGATGGAGCCCAGATTCCAATCCCAGCCAGCAACTGAGCCTGCAGATTCTTAAATGTTTATGAAACCTCCTTTAGCTTCTGTTCTAGTTTGCTAGCTGTCAGAATGCAATATACAAGGAACAGAATGGCCTTTTAAAAGGGGAATTTAATAAATTGCTAGTTTACAGTTCTAAGGCCAAGAAAAAGTCCCAGTTAAAGCAAGTCTATAGAAATGTCCAATCAAAGGCATCCAGAGAAAGATATGTGGGTTCAAGAAGGCCGATGAAGTTCAGGGTTTCTCTCTCAAGTGAGAAGCCACATGGTGAACACAGTCACGGTTTCTCTCTTGGCTGGAAGCACACATGGCAGACACGGTGTCATCCTCTAGCTCCTTCTCCTGGCTTCCTGTTTCATGAAGCGCCACGGAAGGCATTTTCCTTCTTCATCTCCAAAGGTCGCTGGCTGGTGGACTCTGCTTCTCATGGCTGTCATTCTCTGCTCTCTCAGAGATCTCTCATTCTCCAAAACGTTTCCTCTTTTATAGGGCTCCAGTAAACCAATCAAGACCCACCCAAATGGGTGGAGACATGTCGTCCCTTAATCCAGCATAACAACCACTCTTGATTGGGTTACATCTCCAGGGAGATGATCTAATCACAGATTCAAACATACAGTATTGAATAGGAATTATTCTGCCTTAATGAAATGGGATTTTGATTAAAACATGGCTTTTCTAGGGGACATACATCCTTTCAAACCAGTACAGCATCCGCACGCCCAGAGTCACAATCAACCCACTTTCCTGACGATGGCTGGGAGCTGGATGTTTTGGTAAGGATTGCCCTGTGCCCCGCAGCAGGCTCGGGTGGGGGGACTGACCAGGAAAGGTCAGCAGGTTATCCTGGATTTCTGGGACCCCAATGTTGCTGCACAGAGACTGCAAGTTCAGGGTTTGAAGATGCAGAGGGTGGTCAGAAATGGAGACTCTGAATATCCAGGTATACTGGGGATCACATGGAAGATGTAAACATGCTTCTGAACGGGCTTCAATCATGGAAAGGGATTAATTAGGATTTGGGGGTTGCAAGAAATAGAGAACAACTTAGGCTAATAATATATAAGCCAGGAGAAGGAAGGCTCTCATGGGGCCCAGGTGAGAGGGGCAGGCCGGCCGTGGGCACATAACTTCCCTAGCTTCTCTCAGCTGGACTTGCCACTATCCCCTCTGTGGCTCTCTCTTCCACCATCTCCAAGGGTGGATGGATGCAGTCACCCTGGTCCCCACATGCTCACCACTCACAAAAGAATGTCTCAGACCTAGGTCCGAATTCCCAAGTCATACAGTCTTATCATCCCAACTCCAGCCAAGTATCCACCCAGTGGCTGGCCATCTGTGGCCACATGCCCACCCCATGGTCCAGCCAACTGTAGCCAGGCTTTGAGAAGCACAGAGCAAACATGGTGGCCAGGCCCAACACCAGGGGAGGGAAGGGTTAATGGTCCAGCCCCGTGTGCCCAGGACTCTGTGGGCTGACAAGCACATCTGGGCGTGGGGTTCATTTTCTAAGGAGTCTGATTTTAGAAACGAAGGGGCCATGACAAGATATCAGAGACACCTCTTTAAAAAACAAAGTGGGGGTTGAGGAGAAGGGACTTTGTTCTCCACAAATCAAGCATTTCCAGCTCCGTGGTGCATGGCACCTTCACACCACCTTCTCTAAACAGGGCTGCCTGCTTCTGTACTGGTTTCTTAGCAACTAAATACCTGACTAATATTCAATTTTTTTCCAGGGCTTTAAGAGCTGCAAGATATTAATTCCAAACAAGACATCTAAATTGTTACTCTGGAAACTTGCGTACACAACCCTTCATGGATTAAATGATGAAATGTCATTTTAAAAATATCCTTGAGCATCTCGCCCCAGCCTTGCGGAGAAGTGGGGTTGTAGGTCCCTGTTGCCAGCTCCATTGAGTGGCCACTGGACCCTGGGAACCCTCCATGCCCTTCCATCTGGCCGTTGCTGGAAAGGCATAGTTGGTCTCAGGGTGATTGGGTCCAGGTGTGGACTTACAGAGCCTGGCTGGAAACCAGGGCAGGTATTCTGGGGCTCTGGGAGCGTGGTGGTTCATCTTCTGTGTCAACTTGTTGAGGCGAGAGGGTCCAACTGTTTGGCCACATGTTGCTGTGAAGCTTCATTGCAGACGTGGATAGCATCCGCCATCAGCTGACTTTAAGTAGAGAAAGTTATCCTTAAAAATGTGAGTGGGGAAAAAAAATGTGAGTGGGACCCAATCAACCAGTCAAAGCCTTAAAAGCAAAAACCTGAGGTTTCCCGGAGAAGATGAAATTCTGCCTCAAGACGACCGCATCGACATTTCTCTGACTTTCCAGCCCGTTGGCCACTGGATTTCGGGCTTGCCAGTGAGCCAGTTCCTGAAAATTAATTAATCAAGTAATTAGCGTGTATCTACATGTGTGTATTTATAGCTACATGCATGCCTGTCATCTCTCCATCTGTCTAACACCTATTGGTTCTGTGTCTCTGGAGAAATCTGCAGAAACAGCAAGTCCCCTAGCTTCTCTGAGGCTCAGTTGGCTCCTCTGTGAGTTGGGACAGTAATGCACCTCAGGGGCTGAGTGTTTGGCTGCAGCATGCGACATGAGTACTCGGCGAGGTGGGGGTAGGGAAGGATGTCTGAGGAATGAGCCCTGCTTCCAGCTTGAGGAATTTCTGGGAGAACCAGGGACCTTCACTGAGTCCCTCGAGGCCTGGGTATGAGCCAGAGTCCCGCCTGCTCGGTAACTTCAGGCAAACCCCGGAGCCTCTAAACCTCAGTTTCACCCTGTGTCAGGGGTGCTGCTGCCTCTTAGGGCACACGAGCCCCTTGCAGGATGCGTGGTCATGCTGCACAGTCCTCTTGTGCTGTCACAGACGCCTTCATTCGATGGGGCTGCCCCTGTCATCTTTATTACGGACAAGAAGACGGAGGTCCAGGAAGGCAAATGTTTGCCCCAAAGCACAGAGCCGAGCTCGAAGTGCCTGGCATTGTCGTCCAGTGCTGTGTCTGGTTAAGGTCCATGGAGTGATCTGCTTTTCAGGGTGGCCCAGTTCCAAGTGCAATAAGCAGGCTGATTGGGCACTCTGTCAACTGGAAATCCTTATTAACTAGCGACCATGCCGTCAGGTGATAATTGATATTCATAAGAAACTTAATTGAAATTAAGTTTGAAATAGCTTTAGTGTCCAGTGCATTTTGTTCTGATCCCTTGAAAATTGGGCATCTGTGAACAGTAGACAAGATAACCAGGCAGCATGCTTAATAGAACCCACCTCCCCCCGAGATGTCTCCTAGCCCGTAAGGAGGCTGGAGTGGGGGATGGGGGCACACCCTGACCCTGCACCTGCCTGAGCCCCTGTGCAGCTGGAGCCCTTCTATTTCCCAGAATCTTCTTCTCTGTTCCAGGTCCTGGTGTGTGTGATGCTGTGTCCCCAGGTTGTATTCCACCTCTCGGTCCCACAGTTTGGACCTATATGGGTTGAATTGTCCCCCAAAAAGATATATTCAAGTCCTAACCCCCAGACCCATGAATATTACCTTATCCGGGGAAGGGTCTTGCAGGTGTAATTAAGTTAAGGGTCTGGGCAGGATTGCCCTGGGTTTAGGGGGGCCCTGGGCACTGACCCAGTGGCTGTGCCTCACAAGACAGGATGAGAGGGAGGTCTAGACACAGAGACACAGAGCAGGGATGGGGGGGCCGGGCCGTGCGAAGGTGAGGCAGAGATGGAGGGAGCCAGGAGCAGCTGGTGCTGACGGCACCTGGTTGGACTTCTGGCCCCCAAAGAGGGAAAGAACGATGGCCCTGAGTGCTGAGTCTGTGGGGCTATGTGGTGGCAGCCCCAGGCACTGAGAGGGGTTCTGCTTCCTAGTTAGCTCTGTGCTCTCAGCTCGTCCCACCCACCTCTAAGTCAGGCATCCTTCCTCTGCGTCCATGACCCATTTGTTCACTCATTCATTCAGCTCCTGCTGCAGCATGCTGTCCTGGGTTCTGGGCCCATCGCCCGGGCAAGGCAGGGCCAGCCGAGTCCCGAGGGCCCTCCTGGGGCTCTCAGTGGGGACAGACCAGAAATACCCTGAGCACAAGAGGACCAGGGCGGGCTATCCTCCTTCCGCAGTGCCCACACCCGGCTGCAGGCACACACCTGGCTGTGGACAGGTGCAGCCACAGGGCCTCCAGAGGGAAGGGCGGCAGCCAGTGGGGCCAAGAGTTGACCAAGGGGCAGGGCTGTGCTTAGGGACAGAACTAAAGCTGAGGGGGCAGGGCTGGGCTTGGGGACAGAGCTAAAGCCAGGCTGCTTCTGGGGTCTCAGAGATCTGCTACTTTGGCAGGCCTCAGTGGGCTTCCCCCAGGGACCCCACGTGCCCCAAGATCCCAGCCCAGACAGGAAGCAGCCTGGGGTCCTAGCATGTCTCTAGGCCCTGATGCCATGGGACTTGGAGATGAAAACTGGTCTGTTGGTGGTGAGCCATATATTTTATAAATGGAGGGCAAGTTTTAGCTGCCATGAAAATCCCAGCCAGGTCGTAGAGAAGAACAGTTTTTTCATGACCTTCTAAGTTAGCAGAAAAGAGATGCAGAGGGCTCTGAAATCTGCAGAGGGAAAGCAGCAGGCCTCAGGCCGTCCAGCCCCAAGCCTCCACCTAGCAGCCTGGCCCCGCCCAGATAAAGGCCCCTGTGTGCAGGGCGGCATGTGCAAACCCCAGACCCGGCTGATCTAATGAATTAGTTTTGGTTGAGACCCAATTTACATAATGGAAATCTGGCCAGGCAGGAAGGGGGGCGCCGGCACTCCCAGCTGTGCAGACTGCCTTCTGCACCCCATGATGCTCTCCTAGTGAGGTCATAGAAACAGCGTGATGTCTCTGAGGGTGCTGCTGCCCCTTCCTGCAGCGAGGGCGCAGGAATGGCTTTGGTGTCATAGGCCATCGTGTGATCCCCAGGGACTCCCACCACAGTCCAGACAAACGATATAGATAAACTTATCGAGGCGGCGTCATTTATTGCCTGCTCACGGCCCCCAGTGGGATCTGAAATGCTCTACCCTAGTGGAGTTATACCTGCTGACCGCCTCTGCTTACCTGGCTAACTCCTATTTTAGTTTTCCCAGCAAATGTGTGGGGCTCTTTTTTTTTTTTTTTTTTTTCATGGGCAGGCACCAGGAATTGAACCCGGGTCTCCAGCATGGCAGGCAAGAACTCTGCCACTGAGCCACCGTGGCCCGCCCATGCATGGGGTTCTTACATGAAGTGTGTTGTAAGATATTATTCCATCTTTAAAAAACAAGTCTAATTAAACTATGTGTAACTGCAATGGCAGCCCGGTGTGGAAAGGGACTTGCCTTTACACAAACACATCTTCCGGCATATGTTCTATTCACTGCAGCCATCGTGTATGAGTGTGTGTGTGTGTGTATGTATGTGTGTACGCCACATGGCACTGTGTAGGAAGGACGCTGTGTTTGAGAAGGCCCCACAGGGAGGGCAACAGGGGGCAGTCACAGCTCCTCATGCCCCAGCACAGCTGCCCTCGGGAGAAGCACGGTCCCTGACCCAGGCCTTGGCATGGCAGGTTCCAATGTCGGGGTCCTCCTTCCCCTACGGCAACAGCTCCTGCTCCACCCTGGGCTGCCAGCCCCCCTGTGCTAGAATCTTCCCCTCCTCCACCCTCATGGGTCCTTAGCTCCAGTCTCAGGGCCCTGTCTGCCCAAGCTGGCAGATGTGCAGAGTCACCTGCAGAGGCCCAGGCCACAGGCTTCTCTCCCTTGTGGCACCAGAAGTCCTGCTCTAGGGGAAATGCAAATGCTGCCCCGGGAAGGTCCTACAGGTTCCGCCTTGTCTGGCTCTGCGGCCACTTCATGCATCACCTCCTCGCCTTCCTGCCCCTGGCCCCCCAGCTCCCGGCTGGGCTCCCCTCAGATCTGGGGGTGCATGCCAAGGGCAGGTCCCCGCCATGTCCTCGCTGTACCCCGAGCAAGCAGCCTCCCTCGTGGAATCACTCACTGTCCCACCCTTGCCTTGTTTTCACATAGCAGTTATTGGAGCATTTGTTGGTAGGTACATTTATGGTCTCCCTAATGATGTGCCGGATGGAGAGTGAGGGTCTCGGCCTTGTGGGAGCCCAGCGGGCAGGTGGGAGAGGTGGGCCCGGGGAGCCTGTGCACATCTCAGAGCCCCTTATCTTCGCAGCAGCCTGGGAGAGCGTCTGGGTCACCCATGAGCGTGGACATGCGGATTCGCCTGCAGAGGCACAGGCCGCAGGGTTCCCTGGGCGCCAGGGGAAGGACAGGCCGAGGGCAGGGGGTATTTCAGGCTCCATGACCATGACAATGCAAGGGGCATCTGAGTGGACTTGTACTCAGGGCAGATTGCACAGTGGGGTGCCTTAAACTGGGGCGCATGTAGCACCTGCCTGTTGGGGATGATGGAGGAGTCTGGGTCAGACACACTGTCCCAGACCTTGAGATTATAAAGTATTAAATTGCAGCCAATTTCTCAGCACCTTCTGAATATCAACTTCTCTTCTGGGCACTATGGTAGAAGCCACAGGAAATGCAGAGACGAAGAAGGCACGTCCTTGCCGTGTGCCCACCCAGCTCTGTTCTCTCTGAGGCATTTGCTTCCAAGTTCCAGCTCTGGGCTATCCATGGGTCAAGGCAATCAACCAGCCTCTGGGCAAGTGGATCTCACAGCCTACTGGGCGAGGCAGCACTCCCTGGCTGATGTCCCGAGAAAACAGATGATGACAACCTGTGATGCCCTCTGTGCAGGAAACCTGGAGGGTAATGGTGAACTTAGCACAGGGTGAGCGGCTTCTGGGCAGGGGACATGGTA
>PVIY010053219.1:0-14793 GCA_004026745.1 Myrmecophaga tridactyla | reverse complement strand
TATCCATTTTCATACAATTCTCCTGATACTTTTTAATCACACTTTAGAGATTGGAAATAAGTGTAACTCCCCATTTTCTGACTGCAAATGCCACGTAGGCATACCCTGTATAAATTGAAGGATGTTTTGCTCTAAATCATGGATTATGCAAGAATGAACTACTAGAGATTTTGATGAATTGTAGATAGAGTGTGGTGCAGTACATTGAAAGGAATGCAACTTACAATGATTAATAAAAATATTTTTCTTTGAGTATTAAAGAAATGATGTGAACCTATGACTGTGGGAATACACAAAGTAGGGAAGTGACAGCACTAAAAGCTACCCCATAAAGAATCAGCAAGATGAAATGTTATCCGCAGGTATTTTGCATCTATATAATACTTTATAATTGACACAACAAGTTCACTTAGTTCATTTAATTGGAATAGACATTTGTTATAGTTCAGAGTT
Organism: Myrmecophaga tridactyla; assembly: GCA_004026745.1. Lineage (NCBI taxonomy): Eukaryota > Metazoa > Chordata > Mammalia > Pilosa > Myrmecophagidae > Myrmecophaga > Myrmecophaga tridactyla. The sequence goes on along the minus strand of PVIY010053219.1, from coordinate 14,340 downwards.
CTCTTGGATATGGTTGCACCTGAAGAAGCTGCCTGATGCCAACTAGAGTTTATCTGGGATGATTGAGTGATGGGGTTGGAAGATTCCCAAATTATATTCTAGTACTCTTTATAAAATCCCAGATATCCTTGAGGTTCAGTTTATTTTTGAAGCTAATACACAGACAAAAATTATGATTTAACTCTCATATTCTTTAACCTCTTCAGATGAACAGGTTCAGTTAAACAACCAAAATAAAAACAAAAAACCTAAGCTAAGGAGGTTAAAGGAGCACTTAAGTGGGGCTGCAGGACCCCTTCAAAGATGGCTCAGTCCATGGAGGTTGGCAGAGGCCATGGATGCACAACACATGGACTTCATAGGGCAGTTTGAAATGGTCATGGGACATGGCTTCTGACTTCCCTGAGAGCACACAAGAAGCTACAATGCCTCTTATGACCTCGACTCATTCGTCACACACCTTCACTTCCACCACGTTTTCTGTTCATTGGAAGCAAGTCACCAAGCCCAGCATGGTCCAATTCAAGGGGAGAGGAATTAAACTCCACCGCTTGAGGGGAGGAATAGCAAAGATTCTGTGAACATGTTTTTAAATCACCATGGAAATGCTTAATTTTAAAGCTGGATATGTATTTTTTTTTAAATCTACATTAGTATCAGGAGAAAATCCTGACCCAGAAGTTCTACTATGCTTTAAAGTTAATGTGTGGTGCAGGAGGAAAGCTGAGAAGCACTTAAAGATTTTCCTAGTCAGAATCCTGTCCCATTTCTCACGTTCACTGCTAACCCCCTTTTTGTACCCTTTACTCCAAATGGTGTTCTCAGCTACTGACAAACAAACTGACACATCTTTGGCATGTCTCTGAGCTGTTGCATATCAGCTTTCTCTTTCAGTCTTTACCACCTGTTAACTTGTTCAATGAGGAAGCCAAGGTACAGCAGCTTGCTCAAAGTCATACAATCAGCTTGTGGCAGAAGTGGGATTAGAACCCAGGTCTCTGGAATATTGATCAAAGACTTAAGAGGTTGATCTCAACAGGACTGAAGCAGATACCAATTTCTGCTTACTACTGAATTGTGGAAGCCACCTAACACCTATATCCAACACTTTATCCTCTGATCATTTCTAACACAGTGGCTAGAAAAACTAAATACTCAATTTGCCTGTCTCTTTTGCTTTTGGAGGTGGCTGTGTGATACAGGTCTGGCAAAGAGATTGATTCCTACCTATCAGGGTGACATCAAATAAATGAACTAAGCTTTATGTATCTGGCTATTATTAATATGTCATAACAGCAAGTATTCATTCACTATGGGTGCCCATCCAAGGCAGCCTGCATCCCAATGAAATGATACAAACAGCGAGTTAAAAGTGACCATTGGATTCAATTTCAGTTTGGAGAGGGTCTCAGTAGGAACTTGGTTTCATAAATCAATAGTGTTTCCACTGTCCCCCTATAAATTGTACACAAGCGACAAAGAGACTAAAAATTCCATAAATTCTATTTTCAGTAAATCTAGGTGACAGATATAATCTTCAGATGCCAAAAGAGACATAAGGGCTGCCAAAAGTGCTGAGATTTAGCAGAAGTAGTGTGGGGAGAAAGCGAAAGGAGGAAGGGTGGATAGAGTCGAGGGACTCACAGTAGCATATCTCATAAAATACCGACCAAAAATATTCTTTTGGATGTGATGGGTTCCCTCTGAAATGCAAGCGATGTCCCTTGTTTGTAACAATCAATTAGGACATTATGAAGAGCAAGACTGGCTGTGGCAGCTCTGCACGGTGAGGGGGCAGGGACTATAGGATTCACAGGAGGGGCATGTCCACATGAAGCAGCCTCTGCAGCAACAGCTGAAGAGAATGGGAAGGCTACTGCAGCCCTTTCCTGCCCCCTAAACTGGAATTTCCTGCACACAGTGGTACACCAAATCATACAGTACTGAATAATTATAAGAAGAAACTGCCCTAAGAGTGATCAACAAATATACTATAAGAAAACCCAGCCAAAGTTAATATTCACCTCCTGAGAAATTGTACAAATGTTTTAATTTTAAAAATTTTGATTAAAAAGTGAATATTCAATTGCCTCTCTAAAATCCACAAAACAAAATGCAAGAAGTCACAGAAGAGATGATAAGATAAAACCAAGGAGGAAAAACCGTGAGTTTCGGAAAGAAAAGAAAAAAAATCCCACTGCAGAAAGTCAGGTAAGAGATAGGGGAAAAAATGGAGACATATAAACACAATGAAATGGAAATAAAGAAAAAATTAAATTTGCTCTTCTGGTAATAGAAAACTAGGTAATTTAGATCAGCCCCCACACTTGAGACTATAGGAGCTGGACAAAATCCTAAAGTAAAATAATCAGTGTGAACGTTGGACAGACAATAAGATAATGGAGAATTAATTATTATGCCAAGATCCAAGAGTTGGAAATTCAGAGGTGAACTTGGCATTTGAGGGCAACTTTGCCCAGGAGCCATTTGACAATCTGGAAAGGGGGCCCAAAAGGCTGAGCAGGGGCTGTGACGGCTTCTTAGAGAAGGCAGACAGCACTGGAGCTCAGGATTCACCAAGGAGGGAGGCTCTTTTAAGCACTTGGACTTTGACCCATGTGAATGATGCTGAGCCAGAAGTGCTGGCACATGCGCTGCAGCTGGGGTTCCGCTCAGCTGGGTGATCCAGGTCACCTCTCTTAAAGTTGGATTAAGGTATTTTCAGTTTGACAGTGACCCCGGGCACCTGGCAGAAGCAAACCGAACTTGTCTCTAGAGGAGGACAATAGCATTCTAGGCCTCAATTGTTTTCTACCAATTTTACAAATACAATTTTTTTTTAAATTTGCATATGGGCAGGAGGCACCAGGGATAGAACTCCAGACCTCCAGCACGGCAGGTCGGAGCTCTGCCTGCTGAGCCATGGCAGCTGCCCACAAATACAATTTTGGAATGTAATTAAGGTAGCCAGGCCTAATGGGTAGACATGGTTGGAAAAAAACAGAAGCAGATTAAGCGGCTCTAAATATTGGAATTGTCAGATACACAGAATTTAAATTAACAATCTAAATTCTTGGACAATTTGTGTAGTATAATAAGATAATAATGGGTGAATATGGGGGGCAAGATGGTGATTTAGTGAGGTATGGAATTTAGTTTGTCCTCCAGAGCAGCTATTAAATAGCCAAGGACAGTACAGAACAAATGCTGGGGCTACATCAGTGACTGGACACACAATGTACACTAGTTTGGACCAAGTGGACTGCTGAGACCCCACACAGAACTGTAAGTCCCCCAAGTTGCTGAGGTTGGGACCCCACCCCCACAGGCATGGCAGCCTGGTTCCCCAGGGGAAAGAAAACAGACTTTACTAGAAGCAAGGGCTTAGCGCAATCAAGCTCCAATTGTGGAATTAATTAACAAATTCTGACTACTAAAAATAGACCCTCAGCACAGATAAACTTGGAATAAGCATGAAAAGTGCTAAGAGTTTTTGCTCCATCAGAGAGGGGACAGGGTTGACAGAAAACAAAAAAAGCCAAAAGACAAAAAACAGAGGCTTTCTTTAGTCAGATCGCACAAAATATTGGAAAAGGGCTGGACCCTAAAAAAAGGGGGCAAATAGAGCCTGGAGATAGAGCCATGTACCAACTTAAGCTCTTGATTGACAAATCCAAGGAACAGGGGTCCTGCTCTTGTAAAGGATTTTTTTTGTTTGCTATTTTTCTACTACTTAACAGCATATTTGATAGAACTGGAAGTTTTCTCAGGCTCCAGCATTGCCCCAGGCAAGGGCAGAATTAAGCTTTGTCTGAGAGACAAAGTAACTAGTCAGGTGAAAGGAGTTAATTCCCTAAAGGCTGTACATTCCCGAAGAGAAAGGTGGGGTTCAGCTCAAGTGGAATCCTTCCTTCCAGGACTTCAGGCCCCAGGGAATGGAAAACTGAAGCAATTAAAGCCATCCTACTACCTCACTTCTGTCTCAACCATGCCTCCAGCAGGGAAAGTTTGCTGAAATTAAAGGCATTAAAGGTGAAATTAAAGGTGGGAAGCTATGGACAGACAAGTGCTACATGTTGGGCAGGGTAGGAAAAGCACAGAGTCTAGAGGCTTCATAGGAAACTCAGTCAACCTCCTGGGTCTCACCTTCAGGGAAAACTGATGCAGGCAAATTTTGCCTCCTGAGAGGAGGCCAGAAGTCTTGGAAAAAATGACTGGGGTCTATAATATCTGAGGAGACACCTCCTAAAAAAAAAAAAAAAAAAAAAAAAAAAAAAAAAGAAAAAAAAAAAAAAAAAAAAAAAAAAAAAAAAAAAAAAAAAAAAAAAAAAAAAAAAAAAAAAAAAAAAAAAAAAAGGATCCATATAGGCAGGGAAAGAAACAGAAAAACAAGAACTGAAAAATTCTGGTCAGTTAAACAGACCTTATGCTAGAGGTCTAAAATAAGTTGAACTGAATATCAGAAGAACGAATAGAGAACAAAGCCATCCAGCAAGAAAATCCTAGGTAAAAGGGTGAAAACAACCTCTAGAATAAACTAATTAAGGAAATCAAATGCCTAGATGCCACCAAAAAATAATGAGTCATATTGGAAAATTGAAGATATGGCTCAAAAGAACAAGCCAACAATTCAAATGAGATACAGGAGTTGAAACACTAATTCAGAATATAGAAAATCTCATCAAAATTCAAATCAATGAGTTGAGGGAGGATATAAAGAAGGCATTGGGTGAATAAAAAGAAGAAATCAAAAGTTTGAAAAAACAAATCACAGAACTTATGGGAATGAAAGGCACAATAGAAGAGATGTAAAAAAAAATGGAAACCTACAACAATAAATTTGGAGGGGCAGAAGAAAAGATTAGTGAACTAGAGGACTGGACACTTGAAATCTGACACACAAAAGAAAATATAGGGAAAAAAAAGAAAAAAATATGAGCAGGATCTCAGGGAATTGAATGGCAATGTGAATCACATGAATATACATGTTGTGGGTGTCCCAGGAGGAGAAGAGTAGGGAAAAGGAGGAGAAAGACTAATGGAGGGAATAATCACTGAAAATTTCCTGTCTTTTATGCAAGACATAAAACTACAGCTCCAAGAAGTATAGCATACCCCAAACAGAATAAATCGAAATAGACATACTCCAAGATACTTACTAGTCAGATTGTAAGATGTCAAAGAGAAGGAGAGAATTTTGAGAGCAGTAAGAGAAAAGCAATCCATCACATACAGGGGAAGCCCAATAAGTCTACATGTGGATTTCTCAGCAGAAACCATGGAGGCAAGAAGGTAGTGGTATGATATATTTAAGATTCTAAAAGAGAAAACCTGCCAACCAAGAATTCTATATCCAGCACAGTTCCCCTTCAAAACTGAGGGGGAATGCCTGGAAACATCCTAGACTATATTAAACAGATAATCAGAAAGTATTGGCAAAGTCCCCTGAGAGAGGGGAGAAAGTATATGGAACTATTAAACCTTACCATCAGGGAATCCCCTGATTCTGTGTCAAACTTTAGGGTCACCCAAATCATGCCCTCAATCATGAGGCTTACTCTTGTGAAGCTTACGTAGGTAGTAGAGAAGCTTAGACTACCTATGGGCATGCCTAAGAGTTGCTCCTGGAGGACCTCTTTTGTTGCTCAGATGTGGCCTCAGTCTCTCTAAGCCCAACTCTGCAAGTGAATCATTGCCTTTCCCCCTACATGGGACAAGACATCCAGGGGTGAAAGTCTCCCTGGCGACATGGGAGATGAACCCCAGGGATGAATCCAGACCTGGCCCCATGGGATCAACAATTCCATCCTGACCAAAAGAGGGAAAAGAAGTGTAATTAATAAAGTATTAGAGGCAGAGAGAGTTCAAATACAGTCAAGAGGCTACTCGGGGGGTTGCTCTTACACAAGCTTCAGTTAGACCTTGCTACCTATCATAACCTGCCTATCTCCAACTAGGACCATCCTAGCCAGTCCTAAGAATACCTAGGGGGATATATAAGATTCCACAAGTGTTCCATGCACTAAAGTAACTTTTCAGAAATCTACAACCTCCAGATGGGTCCCTGGTCCAGACAAGTCCTGAAACCTAGTCCCACCTCTCCAAAACATCAGACAGTTCCACCTCCCTACCCCACTTCCAATATGAAAAATTTAGAATTGCCATAGCCCAAACACCCCTAAAGAGAGGTATGGGAAGATCAAAGGCGATAGTGCAGTTATACATAGAAGATAGGATTTAACAAATGTATATGAATGCTGAATCATTACACTGATATCTTTTTAGTCTCCAGTATTTTAGAGCAACTAGAAGTAAAAACCTAAAATTGTGAAATTGTAACCCATGTCAAACTCTAAAATATGTTCTATAACTAATTATGGTGCTGTGCTTTGAAATTTATGGCTTTTTTGTATATATGTTAATGTTCACAAAAAAAAGAAGAAGAAAAGTTGATTGTGATGCTAAAAAAATATTTGAGCCCTCTAGCCTCCTATATTCTGGAGCAGCTAGAAGGAAAAATATGAGAAGATTGTATGGTAGCCCATGACAAACTCTGGGATATGTCCTGTAACCACTTGTTAAAGAGTGCTTTGAAAACTATTGCTTTTTTATTTCTTCGTTTTGTATATATGTTATGTTATACAATAAAAAAAAAGTTTTAAAAAAATGAGGGGGAGAGGGCAGTGTAATGGTGGCTCAGTGGCAGAACTGCTTGCCATGCCAGAGACCTGGGTTTGATTCTCGGTGCCTGCCCATGCCCTCCCCCAAAATGAGGGGGAGATTAAAATATTTTCAGACAAGCAATCACTGAGAGATTTTGTGACCAAGAGACCAGTTTTGCAAGAAATATTAAAGGGAGCACTACTGGCAGATAGGAAAAGGCAGGACAGAGAGAGGTCTGGAGAAGAGTGTAGAAATGAAGACTCTCAGTAAAGGTAAAAAGAGGGGAAAAAAAAAAAAACAGATATGACATATAAAATCCAAAAGGCAAAATGGTAGAAGAAACTACTGCCTTTACAGTAATAACACTAAATGTTAATGGAATAAAGTACCCAATCAAAAGACATAGACTGGCAGAATGGACTAAAAAAACAGGATCTATATGCTGTCTATGGAAGATGCATTTTAGACTGAAGGGAAAAAATAGTTTGAAAGTGAGAGGTTGAGAAAAGATATTTCATGCAAACAACAATCAGAAAAGAGCAGGAGTAGCTATACTAATATCCAACAAATTTAACTTCAAATTCAAAATAACTAAAAGAGACAAAGAAGAACACTATGTATTAATAAAAGGATCAACTCAAAAAGGAGACATAGCAATCATAAATATTTATGCACTGGGCCAGAGTGCTCCAAAATACATGAGGCAAACACTGACAACATTGAAAGGAGAAAGAGATACTTCTACCATAAAAGTTGGGGACTTCAAAACCCCTCTCTCATCAATGGAGAGAACATCTAGACAGAGGACCAATAAAGAAACAGAAAATTTAAATAATAGTATAAATGAAATAGACTTAACAGACATTTACAGAACATTACACCCCACAAGAGTAGGATATACCTTTTCTCAAGTGCTCATGGATCATTCTCAAGGATAGACCATAAGCTGTGTCACAAAGCAAGTCCCAATAAATTAAAAAAGATTGAAATCATACAAAACACTTTCTCAGGTCATAATGGAATGAAGTTGGAAGTCAATAACAGGCAGAGGACCAGAAAATTCACAAATATATGGAGGCTAAACAACACACTCTTAAAAACCCAGAGAAATCAGTAAATATCTCAAGACAAATTAAAATGAAAACAAAACATCAAAATTTATGGGATGCAGCAAAGGCAGTGGTAAGGGGGAAATTTATTGCCTTAAATGCCTATATTAAAAAAGAAGAGGGTGCACTGGTGGTTCAGTGATACAATGCTCACCTTCCATGTGAGAGACTCAAGTTCGATTCCCAGATCATGCATCCCCCCCACCCCACCCCAAAAAAGAAGAAAGAGCAACAATCAAGGAATTAACAATTAACTTGGAAGAACCAGAGAAAGAACAGCAAACAAACCTCAAAGTAAACAAAAGGAAAGATATAATATTAGAACAGAAATAAATGATATTGAAAAAATGTAAACAATCAAGAAAATCAACAAACCAGAAGTTGGTTCTTTGAGAAAATCAATAAAATTGATGGACCCTTAGCTAGGTTGATAAAAAGAAAAAAGGAAGGAGGCAAATAAATAAAATCAGAAATGGAAGAGGAGACATAACCACTGACCCCTCAGAAATAAAGGAGGTAATGAGAAGATACTACGAGCAACCATATGCTAATAAACTAGACAACATAGATGAAATGTACAACTTCCTAGAAAGACATGAACAATCAACATTGATTCGAGAAGAAACAGATGACCCTAACAAATTAATTAAAAGCAGAGAGATTGAATCAGTCATCAAGAAGCTCCAAAAAAAAGAAAAGTCCAGGATCAGATGGCTTCACCTGTGAATTCTACCAAGCATTCAAGAAAGAATTAGTACCAATCCTGCTCAAACTCTTCAAAAAAAATGAAGAGGAAGGAAAGCTACCTAACTCATTCTATGAAGTCAACATCACCCTCATATCAAAGCCAGACAGAGATATCAAAAGAAAAGAAAATTACAGACCAATTTCTCTAATATGGATATAGATGCAAAAATCTGCAACAAAGTACTTGCAAGTGGAATCCAGGTGCACATTAAAAGAATTACACACCATGACCAAGTGGGGTTTATTCCAGGTATGCAAGGATGGTTCAACATAAGAAAATCAATTAATGTAATACACCATATCAACTAATCAAAGCAGAAAAACCACAATCATCTCTATTGATGCAGAGAAGGCATTTGATAAAATTCAATATCCTTTCTTGATGAAAAGCACTTCAAAGGTAGGAATAGAAGGGAACTTTCTCAAAATCATAAAGGGAATATATGAAAAACCAACAGCTAACATCATCCTCAATGGGGAATGATATAAATCTTCCCCCCTAAGATCAGGAACAAGACAAGGATGTGCACTGTCACCATTGTTATTCAATATTGTGCTGGAAGTTCTAGTCAGAGCAATTAGACAATAAAAAGAAATACAAGGCATCCAAACTGGGAAGGAAGAAGTAAAACTCGCACTGTTTGCAGATGATAAGATACTATATGTCAAAAATCCCCCCAAAAATCCACAGTAAAGCTACTTGAGTTAATAAATGAGTACAGCAAAGTGGCAGGGTACAAGACCAACACCCCCAAATCAGAAGTGTTACTATACACTAGTAATGAGCAATCTGAGGAGGAAATCAAGAAAAAAAATTCATTTACAATAGCAACCAGAAGAGTCAAATATTTAGGAATAAAGATAACTAAGGATATAAAAGACCTATACACAGAAAACTATTAGAAATTGCTAAAACAAATGGGGAACCTAAATAAATGGAAGAGCATACTGGGTTCATGGACTGGAAGACTAAATATACTTTAGATGTCAATTCTATCCAAATTGATATATAGATTCGATGCAATACAAATTAAAACCCCAAAAACTTAATTTACAGAAATAGAAAAGCAAATAACCAAATTTATTTGGAAGGGCACAGTGCCCTGTATAGCTAAAACTATCTTGAGAAAGAAAAGTGAAGTGGGAGGTCTCATACTACCTAACTTTAAAGTATATTATGAAGCTATGGTGGTCAAAACAGCATGGTACTGACAGAAAGATAGATCTACTGACCAATGTAATCAAATAGAGTGTTCAGATACAGACCCTCTCATCTATGGACAATTGATCTTTGATAAGGCAGTCAAGCAACTCACCTGGGATAAAAGTAAAGCAGCCTCTTCAATAAATGGTGCTTGGAGAATTGGATATCTAAGTGTAAAAGACAGAAAAAGGATCCATATCTCCACACTCTATACAAAAATTAACTCAAAATGGATCAAAGACCTAAACATTAAAGCTAACACCATAAAACTTTTAGAAGAAAAGGTAGGGAAATATCTTATAAAACTTCTAATAGGAGGCAGTTTCCTAGAACTTACACCCAAAACACAAGCACTGAAGAAAGAAATAGATAAATGGAAACTCCTCAGAACTAAACACTTTTGTGCATCAAAGAACTTTGTCAAGAAAATAAAAAGGCAGCCTATGCAATGGGAGATAATATTTGAAATCCACATATCAGATAAGGGTTTAGCACCCAGAATATATAAAAAGATTCTTCAACTCAACAACAAAAAGACAAACAACCTAATAAAAAGATGGGCAAAAGACATGAACAAACACCTGTCAGAAGAGGAAATATGAATGGCTAAAAGGCACATGAGAAGATGCTTAACTTCACTGGTTATTAGCGAAATGCAAATCAAAACCACAATGAGATATCATCTCACACCCCCTAGAAAGCCATTATCAAAAAAACAAAAAACAAGTGCTAGAGAGGATGTGGAGAAAGAGGCACACTTATCCACTGTTGGTGGGAATGTAAAATGGTACAACCACTCTGGAGGGCAGTTTTGTCTATTCCTCAGGAAGCTAAGTACAGAATTGCCATATGATCCAGCAGTCCCATTGCTAGATATCTATTCAGAAGACATCAGGGCAAGGACACAAACAGATATTTGCACACCAATGTTTATAGCAGCATTAATTACAATTGCCAAGAGACAGAAACAATCCCAATGTCCATCAACAGAAGAGTGGCTAAACAAGCTGTGGTATATACATACGATGGAATATCATACAGCTGTAAGACAGAATAAAGTTATGGAGCGTATAACAACATGGATGGACCTTGAGGACATTATGCTGAGTGAAATTAGCCAGAAATAAAAGGATAAATACTGTATGGTCTTACTAATATGAACTAACATTAATGAGTGAACTTGGAGAATTGAAGTTATGAACACAGATTTATCAGGAGGTAGAAATAGGGTAGAGATTGGGCATTTTGTGTTGAAGGAATAGATTGTGCAACAGGACTGATTGTAAAAATTCAGAAATGAATAGCACAATACTACTTGATTATAGCACGATAATATAAGCACACTGAATGAAGCTGAATGTAAGTATGATAGAGGGAGAAGGGCTGGGAGCACTTATGAAACCAGAAGGAAAGCTAGAGAATAAAGAGGTAAAATTTAGGAAAGCCTATAGTGTATGATGATGGTGACTAAATGTACAAATTAAAAAACGTTTCTGCAAGAGGGAGAACAAATGAATGTCAATATTGCAGGGTGTTGAAAAAGATGGTATATATGGGAAAAAGCATAATCAATGTAAGCTAGGGTGTATATTCAACAATAACACTGTAATAGGCTTCCGCTGAATGTAATAAAGGCATTGTACCAAAACTAAATGTCAGCAGGCAGGGAGATTGGGAAAGGGGTATGGATTCTTTGTGGAAGAAAAGGAAATGACTTCAGGTAGAGTATGGCGGTGAAGGCATGTCTACACTTAACACTGGATTGAATGACGTGTGATTAAAACTTTAAAAATGAACAGAGAGAAACAAGTGCTAGAAAAAATGCAGAAAAAGAGATTTACCTATTCACTGTCAGTAGAGAAATGAGAAGTGCAGCCCCTTAGAGGGTTGGGCAGTGGTTCCACAGGAGACTAGGGGTGGGTTTGCCATATGATCCTGAAACCCTGTTGCTCATTTTATACCTGAAGGAATTGAATGTGGGGATACGAATGGACATTTGCACACTGGTGTTTCTGGTGGCAGTGTTCCTGATCTGCAATAAATGGAGGTCGCCTAACAGTACAACGATTGAGGAATAGAAGGGGGAACTATGGTTATACAATGGACTACTGAGTGGCAGCAAGAAGGAATGAAGTTGTGAGACATACAATTAAGTGAATGAACCTTAAGAGCTGTATGTTAAATGAAATGTCAGGAACAAAAAGACAAATACTATCATGCCTCAATCATATGAACTAACTATAATATAAACATTCAGTAAACTAAAGTCAAGAGCATGGGTCATCAGGTTGGGGCTTATTGTATAGGGTCTTAGATTGCAAGCTCTTACCGCAGTCATATGCATTCAGAAGGTATAATTGTTAATTCTAAATTCTGAGATACTGAGCTGTTTGTACATAACATGGTCTTTCCCAGAAACTTCGGGTATTTATGTGCCACCTAACTCTATGAGTTAGAGCTCTGAAGTTATCAGCAGTACCACATACAGGAACTGTTTAAAAAGTTGAAAAAGTGATCAGACATCGAATAGATATATGAATCAAATTGATCTGGATAGGACTAAGGTGTATCAGAAGACTGAGAAGACTGGGGGAAGGATATCATCCATATTTTAAAACTTCAACTCCTATGTGAGACTAAAGGGAGAATTATTTGGTGCAAAAATTTGTATTTTGAGTAGTGCATTTCCTAATTTAACTTGTATGATCAATTTATTTGAACACCATAAGTACATGGAATCTCGAATAGTGCAAGAGATTTTGCTGGTTTGTCCAGGTTAGTATGATGCCCTGTTAAATCCCAGAGTGATTATGGCAGTGAGTAAAGAAGTATTTGCAAAGTCCCCTTGGCAGAACGGGGAGAAAGGAGGAAATATTCAACTTCCTCATTTGGAGAATTTCTGGTATTCTCATAAGCAGTGGGAACAACCAAATCAATAGGCCAAGCCCTCAATCTTGGGGTTCGCCCCTATGAAACTTATTCCTGCAAAAGACAGGCTAAGCCTACTTAAAATTAGGTCTAAGAGTCATCCCCAAAGAACCTCTTTTGTTGCTCAGATGTGGCCTCTCTCTGTAAGCCAGTTGAGCAGGTGAACTCATTGCCCTCCCTCCTGTATGGGACATGAGTCCCAGGGGTGTTAATCTCCCTGGCAACATGGGACAGAAATCCCAGGATAAGCTGGGATCCAGCATCAAGAGACCGAGAAAGCCTTCTTGATGAAAAGGGGGAAGAGAGAAATGAGACAAAGTAGTTTCAGTAGCTGAGAGATTTCAAAGAGTTGAGAGGTTATCCTGGAGGTTATTCTTATGCATTATATAGATACCCCTTTTTAGTTCATGTTGTATTGGAATGGGTGGAGGGAAATAACTGAAACTGTTGAGCTGTGTTCCAATAGTCTAGATTCTTGAAAACAACTGTATAAAGATTTAACATTTATAGTGTGACTATGTGATTGTGAAAACCTTGTGCCTGATATTCCTTACATCCAGGGTATGGACAGATGAGCAAAAAATATGGATAAAAAAATACATAGGGGGGACAAAGGATAAAATAAATTGGGTAGATAGAAACACTTGTGATCAATGAGGAGTGTTAAGGTGTATGGTATGTATGAGTTCTTTTTTTTTTCTTTTTATTTCTTTTTCTGGAGTGATGCAAATGTTCTAAAAAAAGGATCATGGTGATGAATACACAACTATGTGATGATATTGTGAGCCATTGATTGTACACTGTGTATAGAATGTATGTGTGAAGATTTCTCAATTAAAAAAATAGAATAAAGAAATTTCAAATGTGCAGTAGGTTGCAAAAAAAAAAGCATATCATCATACAAAAACTGAAAACCTAAATTTCCATCAAAAGGAGAATGGATAAACACATTTTGGTATATTCATTGTAATGTAATACTGCTCAGCAATAAAACAGAATCAACTACTAAAAACATATAATGAATTATAACACAAGAATAAAATAAGAATCATGAGACCACATTGATACAAATAATACAGTGAGTAGTGAAAGAAATGGGGGATGAGGAGCTCTTCTTAGCAACCACCAGAGCTATAAATACGGAATACACAGGGAAATTGTTTAATCTTAACATACTTTTCTTTTTGTTGTTTACATAGTGTTCTAGTCTGCTAGCTGCCAGAATGCAATATACCAGAAATGGAATGGCTTTTTAAAAGGGAGAATTTAATGAGTTGCAAGTTTACAGTTCTAAGGCCAAGAAAATGTCCCAATTACAACAAGTCTATAGAAACGTCCAATCAAAGATATCCAGGGAAAGATACCTTGGTTCAAGAAGGCCGATGAAGTTCAGGGTTTCTTTCTCAAATGAGAAGGCACATGGCGAATACAGTCAGGGCTTCTCTCTCAGCTGGAAGGGCACATGGCGAATATGGCATCATCTGTTAGCGTCTTCTCCTGGCTTCCTGTTTCATGAAGCTCCCCGGGAGGCATCTTCCCTCTTCATCTCCAAAGGTCGCTGGCTGGTGGACTCTCTGCTTCATAGTGTTGCTCTCTCTGAATCTCTCTCTCCAAAATGTTTCCTCTTTTATAGGACTTCAGAAACTAATCAAGACCCACTTAAATGGGTGGAGACATGTCATCACCTAA
>PVIY010053218.1:0-14801 GCA_004026745.1 Myrmecophaga tridactyla | reverse complement strand
CTGTCAATAATATGGGGATATAAGAGATGTGGAATTCTTTGCTTCAGAAGAATTAAGAATGCTTTCATATTAACTGCAGTGGTGAATGCATAACTCTGTTAGTCAGGGTTCTATAGAGAAACAGAACCAACAGAAGAGATCTGTAAATATGGGATTTATAAAGGTGCCTTATGAAACCAGGAGAATGCAAGAGCGCAAAATCTGTAGGGCTGATCTGTAGGGCAATAAGCTGTCAGCTCTGATGAAGGATCTGGATGAACTCCAGAGGAGAAGCTCCTTGGGTGAAGAAGCAGTAAAAAACTCTCTTCTCTCATAAAAGCCTTCAACTGATTGGATCATCTCTTTGTGGGAGGCATGCCTTAGTAGATAGCAGATGTAATCAGCCACATGTGCAATCAACTGACTGATAACTTAATATACCAGCCATCTGGTTTAACAATCAGCCACAAAATATTCTTGCAGCAATGGTCAGACCAGTGCTTACCTGACCAGACAACTGGGCATAAACATTTGTCCAAGTTGACATCATAAGCTAACCATCACAAAGCTATGTGATTGTACCAAGAACCATTGATAGTATACATAGGATGGATTGTACAGTGTGTGGATAAATCTGTTAAAAAATAATACTGACAGATAAGGGGTATAGAATGTTTTGGGTTTTCTTTTTTCTTTTTTTTTTTACATGGGCAGGCACCAGGAATCGAACCCGGGTCCTCGGGCACAGCAGGCAAGCATTCTTACCTGCTGAGCCACAGTGGCCCGCCCTTGGGTTTTCTTTTGATTTACATATTTCCTTTTCTGTTTTTGAGTAATGAAAATGTTCTAAAGTTGATTGTGGTGACAAATGCATAAATATGTGATCTTGTAAGGCATTGATTATACACTTTGTGCTCATAAAATGGTGAATATATCTCAATAGAATTGCATTAAAATAAGAAGAAATAGAAGATTTCAACAAAGCCAAAGTCAACTTGGAACAGTAGAATGAAGTTGGAGAACTCACACTTCCCAATATCCATTTGTTGCAAAGCCAATAGTAATCAAAACTGTATGGTGCTGGTGCAAAGAGAGACATATAGATCAACGGAATAGAACTAAGATTTCAAAAATCAACCCTCACATTTATGGTCAACTGATTCTTGAACAGGCACCAAGTCCACTCGAATGGAAAGAGCAGTCTCTTCCACAAATGGTACTGGAAATGCTGTATGTGCATGTGCAAAAGAATGAAGTCGGACCCTTACCTCACACCATATACAAAAAACCAAACTCAAATGGACCATAGATCTGAATAGAAGAACTAGAAGCATAAAACTCCTTGAAGAAAATGCAGGGAAGCATCTTCAGGACCTTGTGTTAGGCAATGCTTTCTTAGACTTTGTGCCTGAAGCACAAGTGAAAAAGAAAAATAAATAAAAAGGAGTTATCAAAATTAAAAACTTTTGTGCCTCAAAGTTCTTTATCATGAAAGTAAAAGGACAACCTACACACTGGGAGAAAACATTTGAAAACCACATTGTTAATAAGGTTTTAATATCCAGAATATGCAAACAAATTCTACAATGCAACAATAAAAAGACAAAACCCCTTTTTAAAAATGGACAAAATAATTAGCTAGCTATTTCTCCAAATAAGTTATACAAATAGTCAAAACACACATGAAAAGCTACTTAAGGTCATTAGTTACAAGAGAATCACAAATCAAAACCACATTGAGAGGGTGGTGGGATGGTGGCTCAGTGGCAGAATTCTCGCCCACCATGCTGGAGACCCGAGTTTGATTCCTGATGCCTGCCCATGAGAAAAAAAAGAAAAAACACATGGAAATACCATTTCACACCCACTAGAATGGCTATGATCAAATGAACAGAAAATTGAAAGTGTTGGAGAGGATGGAGAGAAATAGGAACACTCATTCTTTGCTGGTGAAAGATAAAATAATGCAGCGACTGTGGAAAACAAGTTGGTGGTTCCTCAGAAATCTAAGTATAGAACTATGTGCATATGATCTGGCAATCCAACTACTAGGTACATATGTAAAAGAATGAAAAGTACGTGCTTGAACTGATATTTGCACACAGTGATCTTCATAATGGGATTATTCACAATTGCCAAAGGATGGAAACAATCCAAGTTTCCCTCAATTTATGTGGATAAATAAAATGTGGTATGTAAATACAGTAGAATATTATTCAGCCATAAAAAGGAAAACAATCCCGAATCCTGCAACAACAGAATGAACCTTGAAGACATCATGTTGAGTTAAATAAGCCAGACACAGAAGGACAAATATTGTTTGAAATCATTGATATGAAAAAACTAGAGCAAGCAATTTCATAGAGTCAAAATGTAGAATTCAGATTACCAGGAAATGGGGTGGGGAAGGGAATTTGGAGTTGATGCTTAAATTGGACAGAGTTCCTTTTTTGAGTAATGGAAAAATTTGGTAATGGATGGTGGTCATAATAGCACACATTGTGAATGTGATTAATAAGGCTGAAATATATATTTGAATGTGGTTAAAAGGGAAAATTTTAGGTTTAATATATGTTAATAGAATAAAAATTAAAACATCAAATAGGACTGTAAAGCACAGTGATTCATACTAAAAATAATGGACTATTAGTAATACAGACCAACAGACAGAGGGGAATTACACCACACCCTAAAGGATTTTGATGACACTTTGTATTTAACATTATTTTAAAAACATCTCATAGAATTTTGGAATATTGTGATGGAATGAGCATATTTTGCATAAAGAAAGAATATATCTTTTTGAAGTCCAGAGGGTGGAGTGTGGTGGTTTGAAGCTGTATGTACTGGATCAAAACATGTTCTTAAACTCAATCTATTCCTTTGGGTGTGATGCCATTGTAAGTAGGACCTTTTGGTGAGGTTACTTCAGTTAAAAATGTGTGGCTCACTTTAATCATAATACATCTTAATACTCTTTCCTGGAGTCCTTTATAAGCAGAATGAAATTCAAATAGAGAGAAATCTACAGGAAGCTGAAATTGATGAAATCAAGAAGAGAACAGGAAACCCAGGAGAGGCCACCATGTGCCTGCCATGTGACAAACTGAGGACCAAGAATTGTTAGCCCCAGAATGGCATAATCTTTGAGGAGAAAGCATCATCTTGATGATGGCTTCATTTATGACTTTCTTTTAGCCTCAATACCATAAGATAATAAATTCTCATTATATAATCCAACCTATTTCATGGCAATTTCATGATAAACCCAAGAAACTAAAACAATTATAAAAATGTTTTTCATGAATTGTAACAAATGTACCATACTAATGCAAGGCGTTAATAGGGTGTTATATAGGAACTCAGTATTTTTGCATGATTTATTCTCTAAACCTAAAACTTCTCTAATACATAATAAAAAGAAACAAACAAAAAAGGAAAATAATCAATTTCATCACCTCTAGTCTATATATATATATTATTTCATGATACTTTAATTTCACTTCCTAATTTCACTTGTTACATGTGTGTCATTACTTGATATACTCAAGTGCAATATATTTCTTACTATAGGTCATGCTCAAAAAGTTGGAAGACAATTATTCTATGACAACAAATAAATTCTTAGACTTATCAAAGAAATAATCTAACCATCAAGTTTCCTCCCTGAACAGCAGATCTGCCCCCACAAGATTGGATTAAGAAAAGAACATGGCTTTTCTGGGGTATATAACAAATAAGCACAGTAATTTTATGGTTTGGGATCTCAGTGCTATCAGCAGGAATATGTGTGGATTTTATGTCCAGAGGTGAAAAGTAGGGTGTGAACCTAAAGATAAATGACTCATTATACTTAAAGAGTATGGAGTGTGGGGAAACCTAATTTTCAAAAGTCTACAACTTTCAAGCATGTGCTCATTTCACGTCTTCCCAGTCATCCACTGGCCATTATAATACCAGATCATCTTAATATTATTTGAATTTTGGTAATATGCAACCGAATTATTTGGTTTTCAACAACACATGAAATGTAAAATTTATGGAAGTGCAGCTGACATGATCATGATCTAACTCTATGAAATGTCTTCATTGCAACAGTCAGGCCAGCAATTGCCCAACCAGACAAACAGGCACCACAACTTGGCCAAGTTGACACATGAACCTGACCATGACAGTCCACCTCTTGTTAACTTGACAGCTATATATATCACCTTAAACCATACCCAATTTCCAAATAAAAACAATAAAACATGCATTTTTTCTTTTACTTAACAATATTCAACTGTCCTGCATATAACTGGAAGCACATTAAATCTCTCCAGAATAGTGCAAACCCTTGGGCAACATTCATTCTTAAACTTGATATCTTACAACTTAAATAATATAACATGAACAAAACAGCATTACAGTCCTCATTTCTGTAACTGATCACGTGGTTGAAGTTCATATTTATCACTACCTTCTTCCACTACTCATTCTATGTTCCCTTTACCCTCAGCAAGCACTTCAACTGGCTGTGATTTTTGGCCTAGTGGGGTGACCCAAACCTTCATTCCTGAAGTTTCAGAGTCATTGGCAGTCCTTCCTGGATTGGGTAGTTGCAGTTTCCACTGATTTTAATCACAGGGCATGGTAGTAGTAAAGACGCCTGAGGGGATCTACTATATTCCAAGAAAACTCTTCTTTACCCCTAATATGTAGTTGCAGTCCTACTTCCCCCTGATAGTCAGGATCAATCACCCCAGACAATAATGTAATCCCCTTCTTGGCTTGTTGATCAAGTGGCATAAGTAGCCCAAGGTGACCAGGTAGCAGTCTTAACCTCTAGTTCAGTGGAATCATTGTTGTTTCTCCTGGAGGCAGCACTACCCATTTGGGAACTAAAACCCGTAGACAGCAGAGCTCCTCAGTGTCGCAGGGACAAGAAGCAAAATTTTCCTTGTGGATCATGGGATAATAGTGAGTGGTACCACTCCCATTTCCACCCCTTAGTTCCTAGACCCATGGATCCTGGCTATGGGAGAAACAGCACCATACTATGAAAGCTGATTCAGAGCATATACAGCTTCCTGGAGAATACTACCCTAGCTTGTCAAGGTATTGCCACCTAGTTGGCACTGCAATTGCATTTTGAAAAGGCCATTCCACAATTCTATCAATCCAACTGTTCTGGATGATGGGGAACATGATAAGATCAGAGAATTCCATGAGCATGTGTCCATTCCTGCACTTCATTTGCTGTGAAGTGTGTTCCTTGATCAAAAGTAATGCTATATGGAATACCATGATGATGGATAAGGTATTCTGTAAGCCCATGGATGGTAGTTTTGGCAGAAGCATTGCTTGCAGGGAAAGCAAACGCGTATCCAGAGTATGAGTCTATTCCAGTTAGAACAAATCGCTTCCCCTTCCATGAAGGTAGTGGCCCAATATAATCAACCTGCACCATGTAGTTGCTGGTCACCTCAGGAAATGCTGCCATATTGGAGACTGAGTGTGGGTCTTTGCTGCTGGCAGATTGAGCACTCAGCAGTTGCTGTAGCCAAGTCAGCCTTGGTGAGTGGAAGTCCATGTTGCTGAGCCCATGCATAACCTCCATCCCTACCACCATGACCACTTTGTTTATGAGCCCATTGGGCAAAGACAGGAGTTGCTTCAGAAATAGGCTCACTGATATCCACAGGATGGGTCATCTTATCTACTTGATTATTAAAACCTTACTCTACTGAAGTCACCCTCTGGTGTGCATTCACATGGGACACAAATATGTTCATGTTTTTAGCCCACTCAGAAACATTTATCTACATACTTCTTCCCCAGGCCTCTTTGTCAACAATTTTCCATTTATGGTCTTTCCAAGTCCCTGACCATCCAGTTAAACCATTAGCACAGCCCATGAGTCAGTAAACAAATACACCCCTGGCCAATTTTCCTTCCAAGCTAAAATGAACAACCAGGTGCACTGCTCAAACTTCTACCCATGGGGAGGATTTCCCCTCACCACTTTTCAAGGACACCCCAGAAAAGGATTGTAGTGCTGGAGCTGTCCACTTTTGGGTGGTACCTGCACATCATGCTGAACCATCTGTAAACCAGGCCCGAGTTTTCTCTTCCTCAGTCAATTAACTGTAAGGAACTCCCCAAGAGGCCATAACTCTGGTCTGGAAAAAGAAGGTAATGTGGCAGGAGTGGAGACCATGGGCATTTGGGCCATTTCTCCATGTAATTTACTTGTGCCTTCAGGACCTGCTCTGGCCCTATCTCGTATATACCATTTCCATTTTACAATAGAGTGCTGCTGCACATGCCCAACTTTATGTCTTGGTGGGTCAGACAACACACAGCTCATGATAGGCAATTCAGGTCTCATGGTAACTTGATGGCCCATGGTTAAGTGTTCAGACACTACTAAGGCCCAGTAGCAGGACAAAAGCTGTTTCTCAAAAGGAGAGTAGTTATCTGCAGCAAATGGTAAGGCTTTGCTCCAAAATCTTAAGGGTCTGTATTGTGATTCTCCTATAGGGACCTGCCAAAGGCTCCAGACAGCATCTCTATTTGCCACTGACACTTCCAGCATTATTGGATCTGCTGGATCATATGGCCCAAATGGCAGAACAGCTTGTACAGCAGCCTGGATCTGTCACAGAGCCTCCTCTTGTTCAGGTCCCCACTCAAAATTAGCAGCTTTCCTGTCACTCGATAAATGGGCTGGAGTAGCACATCCTCATGAGGACTAAGTTGTTGCCAAAATCCAAAGAGGCCAACTGGGCATTGTGCCTCTTTTCTGGTCATAGGAGGGGCCAGATGCAGCAACTTACCCTTCACCTTAGAAGGGATAGCTCAAAATGCCCCATGCCACTGGACACCTAGAAATTTCACTGAGGTAGAAGGCCCCTTTATTTTTGTTGGACTTATCTACCATCCTCTGACACGCAAATGCCTTACCAGTAAGTCTTCAGTAGTTGCTAGTTCTTGCTCACTAGGTCCAATCAACAAGATATCATCAATATAATGGACCAGTGTGATTTCTTGTGGGAGGGAGAAACGATCGAGGTCCCTGAGGACAAGATTATGTCATAGGGCTGGAGAGTTGATATACCCCTCAGGTAGGACAGTGAAAATATATTGCTTAACTTGCCAGCTGAAAGCAAGCTGCTTCTGGTGGTCCTTACTAATAGCTATTGAGAAAAAAGCATTTTCCAGATCAATAGCTGCATACTAGGTATTAGGGGATTTATTGATTTGCTCAAGGAATGATAGCACATCTGGAACAGCAACTGCAATTGGAGTTACCACCTGGTTGAGCTTACAATAATCCACTGTCATCCTCCAAGACCGATCTGTTTTCTGTGAAGGCCAAAAAGGAGACTTGAATGGGGATGTGGTGGGAATCACCACCCCTGCATCCTTCAAGTCCTTAAGAGTGACAGTAATCTCTACAATCCCTCTGGGAATCCGGTATTGCTTCTGATTTACTATTTTTCTCAGTAAAGGCAGTTCTAGTGGCTTCCACTTTTGCTTTCCCACCATGATAGCACTCGCCCCATGAGTTAGACAGCCAATGTGGGGATTCTTCTAGTTGCTCAATATGTCTACACCAATTACACATTCTGGAAATGGGGAAATAACTACAGAATGGACCCAGTGGCCCACTGGACCCACCGAGAGACGGACCTGAGCTAAAACTTCATTGATCACCTGGCCTCCATAAGCCCCTACTCTGACTGGTAGACCAGAGTGACATTTTGGGCCCCCTGGAATTAATGTCACTTCTGAACCAGTGTCTAATAATCCCCGAAATATATCTGATCATTTCCTTTACACCAATGCAGTTACTCTGGTAAAAAGCTGTTGGTCTCCTTGGGGAAGGATTGGAGGAAGATTAACAGTATAAAGTTGGGACAGTGTATCACGGTTCTCCCCCAATGAACCTGGCCTCTCCTTCATTCAAGGGACTCTGGGTCTGTAAACTATCTCAAGTCTGGATATTGATTAAGGGTCTGTGGCCCTGTGTTTTTGTAATTCATGTTAGACTTCTGTTCACTTGACCTAGAACTCTTTTGTTTATACAGCTCAAACAAGAATTTAGTAGACTGCTCTTCTATTGTATTTCTAGGTACCCCATAATTTACAGCCAATGCCATAAATCTCTGCATGTCATAAAATTTTGATGCCTCCTTTGAGTTTGCTGTCTATTATAGTAGCCACATCTACCCTGTCTTTGGTGATTAAGTGCTGCCACCTGGCTTCTGCCAACTTGGGATCCCATCATCTCCATTGTGTTTAAGGATTCCAGCTCAGTGACAGCAATTCCCACAGTTATATCTGACCTACAGAGAAGTGCAACCACAGAGCTCTTCAAGGATGATGGTACTAGTCTCACAAAATATTTCTCACTGTTCTGGTAAAAGGTGCATCCTCCGGACATTCCTGGGGTGTAAGAGCAGGCTTTGCATGATAAACCCACTCTAACATTCCAATCTCTCTAAACCTCTGGATCCCCTCATCTACATTATACCAGGGCAGTTCTGGCATTTCAACCTCAGGTAATGTTGGCCACCTTTTGATCCATGTTTCAAACAACCATCCAAACAAATTGTTAATACCTTTTCTTACCCCTTTATAACATTGAATGCAGAATCTCTGCTTAGTGGGCCCATATGAATAAATTTAGCCTGATCCAGCCTTATATTCCTCCCACCATTATCCCACACCCTTAAAATCCATTGCCACACATATTCCCCTGATTTCTGTCTATATAAATTGGAAAACCCACACAGTTCTTTTGGAGTATAATGTACCTCCTCATGTGTGATACTTTGTACCTCACCTTTAGGGGCCTGTTGGGACTTTAGTCTAGTTATAGATCTGGAAAAAATGAGGGGTGGTGGGGGTGGGTCATGAAAAGAATTAAAAATATCTTCCAAGCCCCTTGCTTCAGGGCCTTCATTTGCAGTTTCTTCTGGTGAAACAGGATTAATCACTCTAGGGCTAATCCCTTCAGGAGGAGGTTGGGTGGCCAACTCCTCAAGGCAGGCTGGAGGTGGTGTGGTTATGTCCTCAGGTCAAACTATTACAGGGTTATCTAGAGAAGGCTCAGCATGACCTAGGTTTTCAACCTCACCCCTGACATCATTATTGATCCATATGTCACCACCCTATTTTTCAGGGTCCCACTCCTTTCCAATCAATGCCCTCACTTTAATGGCAGACACCACGCAACATTGAGATTTCAGTTTATGTTGTAAAGTTGCTACTCTAACAATAAGATTCTGAGTCTGATTTTCAGAGATCTCAAGTCTACAGCTACAGGAAATAAGATTTTCCTTCAGGATACTCTTAGAAATGTCTACATCTGTCAGACGGCACTGAAGCTTCTCATCTGACACCTTAAGCCCATCCCTTTCATTCCTTAGTGTAGCCACTGTATCTAACAACAACCAGCCAACATCTCTATACCTCTTATTTCCACAAAACTCTGTAAAGGTGTCCAAAACATTATCTCCCAGAGCCTGGCTTTGTACAAGCGAAGCCTTAGGAGAATCGAATGATGATATTTTGACTATCTCTTTTGCCAACTCACTCCATGGATTGGGAGTGTCATTCTGATTATGGGAATCAGAGTCCTTAGTGCCTTTGAGTCCAGTCAGGGTAGAAAACCATTCATGAAAACCCATTTTTAAGATTCTGTTCCTTAAGAACCACTCCTGGTACCAAGATGCATTAGTTAGGGTTCTCTAGAGAAACAAAGTCAACAGGGAACACTCACAAATATAAAATTTATAAAAGTGATTCATGGCACCGTGGGAACACAGAGTCCAAAATCCACAGGGTAGGTTGTGAAACCAAGGATTCCAGTGGAGGGTCTGGATGAACTCCAGAGGAGAGGCTCACCAGCTGCAGCAGGAATAGAGCCTGTCTCTTCTTAATCCTCCTTAAAAAGCTTCCCGTGATGAGACTAAGCATCACTCATTGCAGAAGACACTCCCCGTTGGCTGATTACAAATGGAATCAGCTGTGGATGCAGCTGATGTGATCATGATCTAATTCTATGAGATGTCCTCATTACAACAGACAGACCAGCACTTACCCAACCAGGCAAACAAGCACCACAACTTGGCCAAGTTGACACATGAACCTGACCATGAGAGATGGCTAGCAGAATGCTAGGACTTACATGAACACACCAAGACACAAGTTTGCCACCTCTATAGAGTTAAATATGATATGAGTCTCCGGGATATACAGTGTTTTAGAAATTAAAAAATCCCGCTGAAGTCCATTTCAATGGAGCCACACTGTCTTATCACATATTATGTTTACAAAGCCACATTGAAGAACATAAAAGCATTCAGAATGTTTACAATTGTTTTCTGTTTAAATTACTGTATGCCATGATTAAAATTTCTTGTAAATTTTTGAATATTATATGCAAATATTTTAAGGTGTTTACTAGATTCTAACAGCTCAAGTCATTTAAACACTGGAACATGGTGTATAATCAGTATGCTGCTGGATTCAATTTGGTAGTATTATGTTGAGGATTTTTGCATATATATTCATAAGGTAATGGATCTGTAGTGTTGTATACCTGGCTTGGTTATCAGAGTAATGCTAGTAATGTGATAGTTTCCTGTTGCATTCCATACAATGGGTTAGGAAAAGCTCCTTGGTTAAAATGTGAATGAACACAATACCAAGTTTAAACATTTTAAGGCAATTGTGACAACAGAAAACTTTATGCACTAAAGAAATCATACCCACATCTAACTGCACAATTTTTTGACTGTTTTAATAATGAGAAATCATATTAGTAAGAGAACTTCACTTTAACATATCCCTTTTAACATTTTAGCCAGTGAATCTATGATCTAGGGTGTACATACATGAAGAGAAGAGGACCGCAGTATAAAGAGACAGATAAGAGACAGGTTCCACAGGTGGAGAAGGCTTTCCTAATGTCTTTTTAGACTTCTTTTTTAAGACTCTAAAGAGAACAGATGTATATGAGAAAAGTACAGTCATAATGGTGACCACTTGAATTGAACCAGAAAAAATGAATAGCATTAGAAAATTAATAGAAGAGTCAGGGAGGGCCATGGTGGCTCAGAGGCAAGAACGCTTGCCTGCCATGCCAGAGGACCCAGGTTCGATTCCTGGTGCCTGCCCATGTAAAATAAATAAATAAATAAATAAATAAATAAATAAATAAATAAATAAATAAATAAATAAATAAATAAATAAATAAATAAAATAAAATAAAAGAGTCAGTACAGGAAATCTTAAACAATGGTATGATATCACAGTAGAAGTGATGTATAATGTTGGATTTATAGAAGGTTAGTCTGAATAAAAAGCTCTCATGAATTAAGGCATGAAGAAGGCCCCCTACAAATGACCAGATGGACAGCTGGATGCATAGTCTATTGGTCATAATCACTGGATAAAGTTAGGGTTTGCATATTGCTACATAGCGAGCATAGGCCATTGTAGCCAAGAGAAAACATTCTGTGGTTATACTGATTGCAATGGAAAAAAATTCTATCATGCATGCAGATAGAGATATCATTTTAATCTTAGCCAAAAAGCTACCCAGCATCTTAGGGGTCACTGTGGATGACAGCCATGCATCCACAAATGCCAAACACCCAAGGAATAAATACATGGGGGAGTGAAGATGAGGGTCATTCCAGATGAGAGCAATCGGTCCTATGTTCCCCACCATA
Source organism: Myrmecophaga tridactyla (assembly GCA_004026745.1). NCBI lineage: Eukaryota > Metazoa > Chordata > Mammalia > Pilosa > Myrmecophagidae > Myrmecophaga > Myrmecophaga tridactyla. The sequence goes on along the minus strand of PVIY010053218.1, from coordinate 3,096 downwards.
GTGATGAGATATACCACCAAGAATAGCAGGAACAGGGGGATTTGCCATTCTGGTCGATCTGTGAGTCCTGTGAGAACAAATTCTGTCAGCAATGTTGCATTTTTTTTTCCATGTCTTCACTGAATGTCCACTGAAATAAAAATGAACAAATGTAAAAATAACTTTTACTAAGAGTTTATAAAGTGAAAATTGGGGGATGGGAGTTGAAATAAATTCATTGTTTTCAGAATGACCTTTTAGTTTGATTGGATACTTCTATAAGTGGTGGAAACTATTTTGGAGGACTGAAGAAGTGGGAATGAATGCAATTATATAGTGCAAAATGTGGAGGAATTAACAGATTTAGAAAAACAAACAGTATTCTACATACATGCTAAATATATAGGGACACTGATGAGGGTGGGAAGTAAATACTATGTGAGTATGACATGGACTCAGCATCAGGGGTAAAGGTTATTGCAGAGCTTATATTACAAAATGAAGTGAATGTCATGTTCAGGATTTTGAAATTTATCCCTCAGGCAAAAGACAGGCACTGGAAACTTTTAGAACAGGGAGCATTATTGTAAGATGTTTTAAAATTAATTACGTGGTAGTATAGAAAATAGGCTACAGAGAGGGGAAATTGGAGTCATCTGCTTGGGGAGATCTGGGGTACACATATGTGAAGCCAGGAAGCTGTTGCTATTTTCTGTTTGTTCTCAAATCACATGACACAAAATAATTGCCAATAACTTTTGTGCTTGATAGAGATAGTGAGATAATTGATTCATTATGTCAAAAATGAATTGCATGAATATGCATTTAAAGAAATGCTTCACATATGTGAAATGTGTGAAGTGTCTAGTCCATGTGTGATATGATATTAGGAGTAACAAGAAAGATGAAGGGATATAATAAAACAATTGGAAATGTAGTGTGACTAAGATGCAATGATTTATGAGACATGAAGGAGATGGTCAGTGAAGAAGAAATGTGTCACTTGGTGGTTGGGTAGATGGTCATCAAAAATTGAAATTGAGAACTCAGGAGTATCAGTAAATTCATACAGAGAAATACCTTCTGTACATCCAGGAGATGTATTAATATGAATCTATTAGAGCTTAATATAAATAATATCTTGAAGTCATTATGGTAGTTAAAGTAATGGTTATGGATCCATGAGAAAAGTATAAAAAAAAGGACAGGAAATAATTTTGATGAAGTGATGTGTTAAAGGGAATAGTGGATATACGTTATTTATTGGGGGTCAATATCTTGCTGGTGATCAGAGGCTACCATTCACTCTAAAAGCCAAAAAGCCCAGAAAATCACTCTTGCATTCCAATCCCCTTAGAGTAAAGGGACTTGACTTGGATTTGGCCAATCAAATTCACCTACCCAGGATTTTGAATATGGAGAAAGGGAGACAAATGTACAGGGACAAAAGAGAACTGTGATATCAAAGACACTCAAGCAGCTCTATTAAGAATCCAGTAAATGCATCCTATATCCATGCTAGTGGCATTAGCAGTATGAGCTTTGGCATCAGAAGTCATGACTGCATCTCCTACTGAGCTAGGGTTGGGGCATTATTTGTGTGTTGGTTGACTGTCTATCTTTCTTCTGTTTCTACAAAATTTCCCTGGTGAATTTTCCAATTTCCCTAGCAATTCTTTGTTAGAGCAAATTTCCATTTAATAAACCCATTTACTGTTTAGATCACCAAAGCTAGTTTGTGTCACTTGAAAATAAGATTCCTAGCTGGGACAAAAGAAAACAAAGGAGAGCAAGAAAGGTATACTGAACAGAGTGGTCAGAAAAACAGAAGGGAAATTGGGAAGCCTCTTGTGGAAGTAGGGGAAGAAAGATAATAAAGAAGTACAAAGTTAAGTACAACATAAAATGCCAAAATAAAAGTTCTGGTAGGATAAGAAGTGAGCAGAGATCAATGAATATAAAAAATTAAGAGATTAATAAATTTATTGAGAGCAAGTTCCTTTTCCTTTTTCTGTTATTGTTGAAGACAGACTATATAAATAACAGAATACAGACCATATAAATAACCCAAACCAATGAGAAGTTAACAGGAAATAAGTGGTGCAAACAGTAGGAGAATGATATAGCATTCCGTAATACTCCATGACATGCAAAAAACCAGGTGGCATTTGTGTATTGCTTGTTGACAAATGTAAAATTACTTTCCTGTGGAATATTTGAGAAGAGCAGAGGGAAGGAATCTAAAGGGGAACAAAAGTAGAATAGGAAATTTGGAGCAGTGAGAAAAAGGACAGAACAGAGAGGAAGAAAAATAGGCTGAAATAACAGAGACATAGATGAATAAGTGTAGGAAAATAAACCTAGAGTGGAAAAGAAGTATCAGAGAAAAATAAAACAAAGGGAAAGACTCAGCAGCTTGAGGTAAATGTGTGTCTTAGATCTCATATTCATTAAAATTTCTGTCACTCTTGGTGATTTGATTTTTTTCATCAAAATTCAAAGTTAATTTTTCTATAGAGCTGGTGGATGAAGGAGGGACCTTGCTTTTAAATATTACTTTACAAATATTGAGTAGTTCATAAATACATTGACACTGTGTGAAAGTTTTTTCAATATTTAAAATCTGTTACTTGTTTTATCTTCCTTGTAGAATGATTAGAAGTGACTTTCTCTAGAAATACTACTGGTTTTACCAGAAAACAATTTCTTCTCCAGAAGTTTGTTAGCAGAGTAAAATTGAGCCAAAGACTTGATCTAGAATACAGACTGTATAAATAGCCCAAACCAATATTTCCAGTTCTAAGTGGATTTTTAGTGGAAATGGGCCCCCAACCAACCCCAAATCACTAAAGAATTGAAACTCTATGATTCAATTTGTGTTGTGGATACTTAGTAAATCATAGCTACTGGAATGAACCATGAAAGAAAACATTTTAGATAGATAGGCAGATAGATAGATAGACATAGATATAGATAGATAAACGACAGATATATATAGAGAGAGATGAATTATTGTCAGAAGAGGGTGAAGGAATAAAGTTGTTAATATTTAAACAACTCACCTTAAAAGTTTTAATCAGATATGTTTAAACACAATATCTATTATATCAGAAGCAT